>JARBES010000118.1:23188846-23201353 GCA_030265145.1 Strongylocentrotus pallidus
GTATGTATACGGGTTGTGCACAGAGAGAGGTTTGTAGTAATACATGCAAACTGTGGAGATATGTATGTATACGGGTTTTGCCCTCAGAGAGGTTTGTGGTAATACATGCAAACTGTGGAGATCGTATGTTTACAGGTTTTGCACTCAGAGAGGTTTGTAGTAGTACATGCAAACTGTGGAGATATGTATGTATACGGGTTTTTCTCAGAGAGAGGTTTGTAGTAATACATGCAAACTGTGGAGATATGTATGTATACAGGTGTTGCACACAGAGAGATTTGTGGTAATACATGCAAACTGTGGAGATATGTATGTATACGGGTTTTGCACTCAGAGAGGTTTGTAGTAGTACATGCAAACTGTGGAGATATGTATGTATACAGGTTTTGCACTCAGAGAGGTTTGTGGTAATACATACAAACTGTGGAGATATGTATGTATACAGGTTTTGCCCTCAGAGAGGTTTGTGGTAATACATACAAACTGTGGAGATATGTATGTATACAGGTTTTGCATTCAGAGAGGTTTGTAGTAATACATGCAAACTGTGGAGATATGTATGTATACAGGTTTTGCCCTCAGAGAGAGGTTTGTAGTAATACATGCAAACTGTGGAGGTAGGAAGATAGAGGTTTTGGATGGGGGTGTTGGAATATATACAAACTATTGAGATAATGTACATTAAGGTTTGTGGCAATACATGCAAACTGTGAAGGTAGGTACATATTCAGAGAGGCGTTGGAACTGTGGAGATGCGTACGTATGTATGTATGTACATGAAGGTTTTGCACTCTATGTGGGGTTTGTGGGAATACATGTTAACTGTGGAGATACGTTCATATATATGTCAATTATAGCTCTCAGTGGTTTGGGGGAATACATGCTAACTGGAAATCTGGAACCTTTTATGAACCAATAACGAAACTCACTGAGTGCTGCTATTTCATTACTGGTTACGCCAGATATTCTTGTAGACTTTAGAGGTAAACATATTTGTTGTACAGGACCAAGCAAATTTGGAAACTTTTCAAAGTACCAATAGATAGCAGCATTCAGTGGGCGTTAATGTAATACCGGGTAATTAATGCTAGTAAAGACAGTACAGTAACTGGCAAGTATCTTTATTTCAAAAACACAAATTTGAAACACGGAGCTAAAGGGGACTCAACTTCCCCAAACTGGTCATCTGACCTGTACAAATGAATACAAACAAGGAGATACCATTTTAGGTTTAATGCTGGGCTATGAATACATAAATTCAATGGTACATTCATGAAATAAATGCCTTTTCACAGGCTTGTGTAATTACAAGCATACAATGTACTAATGCCACCGGAACAAGTCACTTAATTAAATGTGTCTTGCATTGAAGTATACAAATGTAGGTGGTGCATTCAATTCGTACACTGCAAAATTCAAGGTGTTCAGTCCAAAAGCAATCTAGAAAACATGAGCATATATACCCATAGCTCCAGTCATTTCTGTATTTGGAATGCACTTATAGAGATGCATTATTGGACAGACGGAGCCACCAATATTATCTCACCATGGAAACATCAGTATATAGGCCCATTTTCTGCACTATTGATTAGGCAAAGTAGAAACAGCTCTTAAAGGTAAGATCTCAAACCACATTCTGTTAGAATACTGTACAGCAATATATATATATTCTACATAGTCTATGATGGACATGGCTCAGATCATCCTGATGCGCCAAGATAATCACTGCTGCCACATTGTTTAAAACAGTCAAGGAAGATCCCATTGATTGTATACTGAATATGAAATGATATATCAATATCTTGTATAGAGCACATGGACAGATGACCCCAAAAATGCCTTAGTGACTTTTGAAACTGTCATTTTGAATAAACCCTTATTGAATTGAATGGAAATGGCCACCCTTGGTCATACTACTTCATTAAAAGTCCAGTCAGAATAAGGTTAGGGGCTTTTTGCACTGGCAGTTTTACAGACAACTTGAAAGTGGACCAACATCACAAATAGTAGTACAGTGTACTACAGTGTTTAGCCCCGATTCAGAGCAGGGCTAGCACCGCATTTTTAATTTTGTTTTAATTGCTTTTGTTTGTGGGGGGGGGGGGGGTGTTGCGGTCGCATATATTCATGGTGTTATTTTTCTTTGGTATTATCCACATTTCAATTATACTCATCCAGATTTGATTTTTATGCTGGGAGTGTCTGTACAAAATAGACAGTGTCCCACAAGTTACCAAAGGTAATTAATTTATTTTGTTAATTAGATATATCTGATCCAAACTTTTCTTGTGTAGTAGACATGTCCAAAGGTAACTCAAAGCTGTTGAAAGTTTCACTCAAATTCAATCTTCACTTGTTTTCAAAAAGTAACAGGTGTAGACCAAGCACATTTTGGAACATCCCTCATTTGCATATTCCATTAGTTGACAAACTGAAATTCCTTCATGTAAATGACATGCCCCTATGCTATATGTCCCTGCACTCGGTTAATAATATTTACTAAAAACTAGTGAAATATATTAAAATATGATGTATCTATTAATGTCCGACACATTACATGACTCATTAATTATGTACATTTATTCATTGATTACTACCAAATAGTTTTCAATTTTCTTTTATCAATTTCTGAAATTTCAATATTCTACCTTTCGAATGCTTCGTATCTCAGCTCATTAGCAGATAGGTGAAAAATTAGCATCGTGGGATCAAATAGCTTAGACTTGCCCCAAAGCCATGTTTTTACTTGGCATGCAATTGACTCACTGCTGAAGGTACATGAATTATTCTTCAGGCTGCATTTTGTAACAACTTGGTAGCAAAAGTATGGCATTTATGTATGGATATAACAGTACTTCCTACCTGAAAATGAAGATATATTCACACACACAAAACCGAGTAGAAGAAAAAAGGAGCAATATCATAACTGACACATGCAACAGGATATGTTGGTACTGTTCCAAAAAGGGGTATTAAAAATATGATTTTCCAGTCCTCCTTTGGTTTCTTTCATGTCATTAATTTCTTGTCTTTAGTGAGTATACATAAAAGTCTTAATGTTTACCGGTAGTATAAATTCAGACTACTCAGCTTTCAGTTGATGCAATTCAACATTACTCACTAAATCATGCAGACTGCTACTTTCGAACGTCAGAACTAATGATTAGATTTCAGTTGTCAGGAGCGAAGAGCCTTTAAATTATCTTGATTTCAATCTTGCAATATGGCTCGAGTCCATATTTCTTTTTTTATTTAAATAAAGATTGAAAATATTTGTTGATTTTCTAGAAAAGGATAATCATCATACATTCACAACACTAACAAACTCAGTACTAAACTTGTACTACTACCACAGCACTGACTGAATGCAGAAATAACAACAAGAAAACACATCAGGGAAAGTTTGAGGTAAGTTGAAAATCTATATCAACTTGTGGGTTTGTATTAAGTTTCAGGATTAAGGAAGATAACCTGCTATGAAGGTTCTTAAAGTGGCAACACCGTATGTCTGTGGGTATCTAAGTGTGGAGAACTCTCCATCCATTTTGTACACAAATTTCATGAAAAAGTTTCCATGACAATTGCAAATCCTCTTCTCTTGTAATATTGGTATGTTAGGCATACATTAATCTGAAACATGAACATTTGTGTAAAAAACATAGAGAGTCCTCCACATTTTTTGAATACCCACAGGAAAACAATGTTTCCAATTGAATGACCCCCATAACAGGTAATCCTTAAAACCTTGAGGAGCCATAGCTTCTGAATTTGCTCAAACTTTCACTGTGTTTTCTAATTTGTCTACATTTACTCAATCCTTCAAGATGTCCGAGATTTCTTCCAGTTTAACAAGAGGAGATCATCATCAATGCAAAAATATATTTCACATTTGACAGTCTGTTAAAATACATGCATTCGTTACACGTATGTCTGCTGAAAAACAAAAACTTAAAAGCAAAACCAAAGAACAGTCTCTAACTGAATCTGTGAAATCTTGTTTCTTGCAAGTTTCATAAAGAAGTTTACCTATGAAATTGTGTGTTCCTGCTTCTTTCTTTTTCTTATCATACAGACAGTTGAAGACTATGATCTCATACATATACATTTACATGTATATTTTGTTATTTGAATGTCTGTTCAAGCTTACTTGATGCACTGTTAATAAGGCAAATGATAAACAAACAGAACAACAGACAATATATACATTAATCAAGTGCTTTTGATCCCTTTGACATAGTATTACGACAAAAATCCTTGATATTTCTCCAATTTCTATGAGACAAAGAAGGTTCTGCATCGAGGCACTTCTGAATAGCTTCTTTTCCGGGAAGTTGCTTTGTAACAAAGAACTTGCGCAAGTGACGATAGACAGCGGCTTTCTCCTTTGGAGTCCATTTCTTTTTGGCCTTTTTTACAGGACCATCTTTTCCAGGAACTGCCAACTCTGAAACCCAAGAAATAAGGATAAAGAGAAAATAAGAAGACAAAAATAGATGGATTATTAACTGCGTGCAGTCAAAATTGATTCCTCTGCCATTGCCAGATCTAAAATATATCTCACATTCATGTAAATTTTTTGACCCATGACTCATTCCCACCAAAAGCAACAACAGCATATCCTGAGACCAAGATCAAGACCAAGAATAGCATGAGGCTCGATACCAAGACCAAGAGCAGACAAATCTGGTCTCGAGACTAACAACACTGATTTGTATGAATGAATACTTATAGCAGAGACATGCAGATTTTGAAATATGGCTCTGAGAGGTATTTGTTTAAACACATTCAAACTGTGGAGATACATAAAGGTTTTGAAATACATAATGTAACCTACACTCTTTCTCTTACCAGCAAAATTTGTCTTAGCCTTCTTGCATGATGAGTTGCTGAGCGACAAATCTAATGTCCGTTTCTTCTTTTCAACAGTTGGGTCTTCTAGGCCTAATGAGTCATCCAAATCTAGTTCATCATCCTGGATCACTGCAATAAACAAAAGTTGTATGCAAAAGAAAGTTTTAAGTTGCATTTAGGCTGAGAGTCTCTGTCCCGGGAAGCCATCTGGTAAAAGTTCATCAGATTCATGCTACCTGTGGAATTATGGACATGCAGGTTTTGAAATACTGTAGATAATAATGTAAACCACACATTTTCTCATCATTTCTATCTCATTACCATGAGGTTATACACCACTGACAAGCTACACACCTCTGTGCCAGGATTTGCAATAAATTTGTAAACCACACATTTTCTCTTACCAGTAAATGACTTCTTGCAAGAGTTCTTTCCAACAGTTGGGTCTTCTGTTCCAGACTCATCCGAATCTAGTTCATCATCTTGGATCACTGCAATAAACAAAAGTAATACATGCCAAAGAAAGTAGTAAGTTGTATAACGTTGGGAGTCTCTTAACTCAAATGATACATTTAGGGGAATGGGTATATTTCTTTATAATACCTTTTCTGCCCCAGTAAACCATACAGTAAAAACTCTAGCAATGTAAAGGGTACGTTTGGAGATAAGTTAGTAAATTTTGAAAATGATATTACCCTACAATAATGGTTCTAGAAACAAAAAATCAACATAATTTGATAATCTTGGAGTCATCTGGAAAAAACAATTTCTAACCCAATAAAGCCCAAAATATAATTTTATCCCACATTTTTTTTAAACTACAAATTGTACTACTGGCATTCTGTTGTGAAAATAATTGAGGAAATGTCACAAGCAGGATTTACTGTATTCCCACAAACCTATTTTCAAAGTTGCATTTCTATAACTACACGTTAGCATGTATTCTCTCAAACCCCTCTCAGAGAGCTCTAGCTATTTCGAAACCTTCATAAACATATCTCCACATTTAGCATGTATTCTAACAAACCCCTCTCTGAATACATACATCTCCAGTTGACTTTTATTATATTTCAAAACCTTCAGATACACATCTCCACAATTTGCATGTAATCCCCCAACTTTATGGACATGCATACATGTATATGCTATCTGCTATCAAAGTTTTCAAGCTCTAGCTTAGAGGGATTTGCAAAAATAAATGCTGAATGTTAAGATAGCAAGGTTTTGAAGTACTGTTCTGAAAACGGTTTGTTGGCATATGCATGTGTCAAAATATACAAAAAAATGCTAAGTAGAAAATAATTACCCTCTTCGGAATCCATTTTCAAGTCATCAAGAGACTTTGCATCTGTGAGGAGTCTCAGCGGTTCTCCTCCATTCCCCTCCATCGCGAACAGTATTTTTGAAATTTTCGCTACCTCCATTGCTGCATTTGGTAGTCGATAAAAGTCTCTATGTATACGAAGATCATGGCCCATGTACTTGGCAAGCACATCAAGTTCATTCTCTCTGAGTGACAGCAGCTGTACTGTTGTAGCGATGTGTTTTCTCAGTCGAGTTGAACGAAGTAGTTCCGGTTGGTGTGCCCCGCACTCCTTGGAGTAATTACGCAAGCAATCACTCCCTCTGATGTGAGCGTGACTTCGAGAATCTGCTACTGCAAACACAAAATTATTCCCTGCAAGGACACCAGCATCTTTTCTGTACAACATAAGTGCATCGAGACACTGCTTGTAGAAGTCTGGTATCAACACAGGGACAGTTCTCCCCTTTTTTCCAATTATTTCTACTCTCCAGAGAAGTCCCACAAGTTTTTTCTCTAACCCACTAAGCATCTCCATTTGGCCATCGACAAGGTGACTTTCCCCCGTTTCAATCTGAGCATAATCCTTCAGGGTCAGTCTCGAAATTTCACCCTGCCTTTTTCTGTTGAACACGATGAGGTATGTCAAAAGGCACTTGTTCAACTCATTCCAAGCATGTGTTTTGTCTTCAACATTGCAGTCTTTAATTTCCTTCAGGTATCTTTCTGCTTCCAGCTGCAAGTGTTTGCACAGCTTGACTACATCATCTGTCAGCGGCAGTCGCTTTGGATTATTTCGTTTCATCTCATTCAGCGTACGAAGGGCATGTGTTGAAATTTCATCCGTCCACATATTCTCAAGCAGTGTGATGAATTTCTCCACTCTGGCTTTCATTGGATCGCCATCAGAATCCATGAGTGCTCTGTTCACCAAAATCATGCTTGCCTTCTTCAAGCTATGTCCAAGCTTAAGAGCCAGGCTGGGTGTTGAAAACAGGTGGGTCTTCTTGTCAAATCCTGCAACGACCTTCACAGATTCAATTACGGTCTTGAACTCACTTGGTGAGATAAGTGTTGTGACGTTTGCATTCTTGTTTTTACTACACTCTCTATATTGGATCACCAATCGTGCCAGTTCTCGTAATTTGCTGCGAATGTGATCAAAGTGTTCTTCATCATGACCAAGCCTGTTACAATAGCGCTTGGCTAGGTCTAAAAGTACATCATCATGAACAATGCATGTTTTAACATGATCATCGCGCATGCCGCTAAGCACTTTGTGAACAAAGGAATCGACCTCCACTCCTGATGGAGGAGGCAGGAGCATTTTGCTTTCTTGCAGCACCATAGACTTTTTCTTTTTGTTCTCTTGCTTTGCAACACATCTGTGTTTCCACATTTCATTACGAGCATACCAACCAAAGCAATGTTGGCAAGGAAAGTAGTCATTTGGGTTAGCAATGCATTTGGGTCTGTAGATTACTATGAGCTGTCCTTCTCCACTTGCCATGACTTCGTAATTGTGAACATGGTTCCCCCTGTTGCGATTGAGAGTTAGGTGGTATTTCTGCTTTCCAGGTGATGATGCTGCCATATATCTGGCTACTTCCAATTCATTTGCATGCATTGTTCTTAAGTGCTCTGGAAGTTTCTTGAATGGTTTTTGGCAATACAGACAGTAGGCTACTTTGTCATACACTCGGCTAGACTTGGAATTGTTTGTCTGCATAACAACCACAGATGATTTGCTTCTCGCATATTTGCGTCTATTAAAAGGAATTTCCATTCCTGGTAGATTTTCAGTCTCAGTATCAGAACTGTCAGATTCAGTTTCACAGATGTAATCAGGGTCTTCATCTTTATCACTGTCGTATCCTGAATGTGTGCTTTCACAGTCACTTTCACCATATCTATCTTTCTCATTCTTGCATTCTGGATCTGGAGCAGCATGTGCAGTACTTTGTGATGCTGGTGGGGTTTGCTTACTTGCACAGTCACTTTGACCATCTTTGTCCTTGTCACTGAGGCATGCTATCTCTGTGTCAGAACTGTCACATTCAGTTTCAAAAAGGTAATCAGGATCTTCATCTTTGTCATTGTCGTATCCTGAAAGTGTGCTTTCACAGTCACTTTGACCATCTCTGTCCTTGTCAGTGTGGTATTCTGGATCCTGTGCAGTACTTTGTGATGCTTGTAAGGCTTGGTCAATTCCACCATCACTTTGACCATCTCTGTTCTTGCTATTCATGCATTCTGGAACTGGAGCAGCACGTGCAATACTTTGTGATGCTGGTGGGGTTAGCTTGATTGCACAGTCAATTTGACTATCTCTGTCCTTGTCAGTGTGGTATTCTGGATCCTGTGCAGTACGTGCAGTACTTTGTGATGCTTGTAAGGCTTGGTCAATTCCACCATCACTTTGACCATCTCTGTCCTTGCTATTCATGCATTCTGGAACTGGAGCAGCACGTGCAATACTTTGTGATGCTGGTGGGGTTAGCTTGCTTGCGCAGTCACTTTGACCATCTCTGTCCTTGCTTTTCATGCATTCTGGAACTGGAGCAGCATGTGCAGTACTTTGTGATGCTGGTGGGGTTAGCTTGCTTGCGCAGTCACTTTGACCATCTCTGTCCTTGCTATTCATGCATTCTGGAACTGGAGCAGCATGTGCAGTGCTTTGTGATGCTGGTGGGGTTAGCTCGCGTGCACAGTCACTTTGTCCATCTCTGTCCTTGCTATTCATGCATTCTGGAACTGGAGCAGCACGTGCAGTACTTTGTGATGCTGGTGGGGTTAGCTCGCTTGCACAGTCACTTTGTCCATCTCTGTCCTTGCTATTCATGCATTCTGGAACTGGAGCAGCACGTGCAGTCCTTCGTGATGCTGGTGGGGGAAAAGAGTAATTATTTCCCACTCCATAATCATAAAGTATTTCCTCGTTTTCACAAATGTCCCTTAGTGCAAACAACATTAGCTGCGGCTGATTGAGTTGATCAAGCATTATCTTCATTTTGCTATTTCTTTCGTTCTTATATCCATGATTGCATAGCCTTGCAAGCTTTGGTCCCGACTCTGGTTCCTCTGTTGCATCACAGCTATACAAAAAAAGAGGAGTAAGAAGAATAGAAAAAGAATTAGACATCACATTTTGATAAAGTAAGTGTCAGAGCATCATTTAAACCAATATTTTTTCCCCCAATTTTCTGAGTCACTTTCGTTTAGCTCGACTGACAGCGATTTTGGCTCCTTTTGCTGTGACGGGTCACACATGTATGCTACAGGACAGAGATACTGGGTATCAAAATAAAAAAGAGGAGGCTAAACCTGGCAATGGAACAGTCATGGTGAAGCTAAAATTCAGACACAAAACATTCACTTTGATAAGGTAGACCTCTGCCTTAAAGGGAAGGCAGTAAATTAAGAAAAATAATATTGATCAATTTCTGTTAAGACTATGACTCGACTACACAGTTGCTGGGTATGCCTCTTTCCTTACACAATATTAACTTTTGACCTTGACCTCAAAGTTTGTTGGACAATTTATATGGACTATTAACTTTGTACCAAGTTTGGTCAAACTCCGTTGAAGAACTTCGAGTCTAGAGTGTTCACAATAATATCTAAGTCCCACTGTGACCTTGACCTCTGACTTTAAAAGTTTGAGAAATTGATATGGAGTAGGTACATGTAACTATGTACCAAGTTGGTACAAATCCTTAACTTGAAGGACATAGAGTCTTCTTTGGTGAGAGGATAATAAATTGATAATAGTACCGGACAAACTTTTTTTATGGGACCAGCCAGGTTTTCCATCTCTTCCGTTCAAATATTGCCCCTCCCCCCATGAACTTTCAAAGAAACAAATTTCAAACAATACTGTCAATTTAATTTACCACTTCAATGTTTTAAGCAGGCATTAAAGCCATGACAATTTTGTTAATTGCTTAAATCAATGAGGACAGGTATTCCGAAACTGTTTTTAACCATTGACATGTTGTGATATCCTCCAAGGGCTGTGTTTAATGAAATTTCTTGGAAGGCATCATTTAACAATGTTAAAGCACTAACAAAATTGCGCTTGAAAAAGATCAAAAAGTGCCTCCAAAAACTAAAAATCTTTGAGTGACCGGTTTTACCATACTCGTTTTCCCCAATAGACTGCAGTGTGTTAGGAAAACCGTTAGGAAAACGCAACATTGAGTTTCAATATCCAATCATAAATATTTTGATTATCAAACAGGCGATCGGCTTGTAAAAGTCATGGGGTTCCTGACTGACCTAAAGGTTTTTAATTATCATTGTAGCATGAGCTAAATTATCCAGGATTTTGTTTCAGAATCTGAGACAAAGTAACCCGGCTCCCTTTAAAGAGAAATTTTAGAGAGAAATAGTTACCACCACTTTTTCCCCATCCACTTGAAGAAGTATCTGAAGACAGACTCCTCCCTCTCTTCCCACTTCTCTGCTTCCGCGGCATCCAATGAAATTCCTTTGTACCACAGAAGGAAGTCGCCTTTATGGAAATTCTTCCTAGCAAACACTGCTCTCCCTGCAATTCAAGTAATGCGAAAAAAATCATTTAGTTCAATCATCAAAGAATCTTTTAATAAACTTCATTAGGAGCATTTGCTAAACTATGATGATGATCTGTCATGTCACGAAAAATCTTGATCAATCCTCGATCCTCCTGTGGTATTAGTGTATTAATCTAAAAGAGATAGTTCAACAGTGGATCTAAACTCTTCTTTTCTTTTATTAAACCTCACATTCACAATTTATCAGGATTGGGTTCAATTACTTTCCACCCCTATTGCCTTCTGACAATGTTTCTCTAATATGCATGATAATTCTAATCACCAAATTTCATAACCTCTGGACCGATGGCTGGAAAATTGAATTTTTAGTAAAAGTTTGGCCTGTGACCTTTGACCATGGGCATATTTGCCCCCAAACTACTCCATTAATTCTAAACCTCATGTACAATGGTTTCCCTGAGCTAAATATGAACAAATTTGCCTGGCCTGCCCAGGGGCTTTCCTGAAATCGTGGTATTATGGCCTCAGAGGCAGAGGAGAAAGAAGAAATGCATACATTGGACATTCAATCATTTAATGTTTCACCTACATGTACATGTAAGCATTTTGTAAAACATGGTGACTACCTTTTTTCTCTAAGTACTTGACATAGAACCCTTCTGGATCATCATCTTGAAACATTTGTTCTCTTGTTTTCTTTCTCCTTGTTTTTCTCTCCTATGTTATGAGTGAAAAGAAAGACAAGCAAATTGTATATTTGTTTAATACAAATTTTAATACAAGGGATGTTAATTAACCATCTGTGGACAAAACAGCCTCTGCGTGCAAATTTTAACTGTTTTATATATCAACTTGTTTTTTAAACCGTTACAGCAACATCATAATACTTGCATTACATGTCCATCTTATGCCATAAATTAACAGTTCCCTAAAAATGCATTTTTGCAAGGTTGAAACAAATAGAATTTATAAATACAATAAAAATGTGAAGAAAAGGTGAGCCGATAAAATAAAACAAAAGACGAAATAGAAACAATAACCCTACCTAGGCCGGGGGGGGGGGGGAGATCTAGGCTGCCGAGTGCCAGATCGCGATAGAAATTTGCATGCACTTGGCCTGCGGGATAATCTACAAAATTGTACAGTTAATTTTTCCGAAATAATTTTATGTTATTAATTATGCTAATTTATGCATAAAACTATTAAATAAAGCTCCAAACATGCTAATGTTTAGTTTAGTTACTCTCTGTAGTATTCTTAGCAAATGTAATAACAAATTCCAGTATAAATAAATTTATCTTCTGCTTTTGACACAGTTATAATCAAGCAATTCTGTTAAATACTCTGAATTTGAAATGGGGCAATTTTTGGTCCGACGTGCAAATACAAAATCATGCATAGCTTTGGAATCGCATACCCTGGCGCCGCGAATTTGGTCTCAAAAGATGTGTAATATTTGAAGAAGAAAAAAACCATGCAAAGTCATAGCAAGAAGTGTTCGCGTTGCAGATACATTGCACGGAACGTTGAGGGGGCCTCCCAGCTCCCCCACCCCGCCTAGTTAGGGACATCTAATTAAACAGCGAAACGAATGACAATCATAATATGAACAGACCAAATAAAAAAAAAAGAAAGAGAAGGCAGAAAGCAGACATATGTAAATACAAATCAACTGCAACTATTGCACAAGGGTGTTTACACACCATGTGACTCAAAGAACAGTAAGAACAAAGTACATCAAGGAAAACTAGATGGAATTCGACTGCGCGCAGTCGAAAATGATGCCTCCGTCATAGAGCAATTTTACAAACCGAAACG
>JARBES010000118.1:23307361-23317389 GCA_030265145.1 Strongylocentrotus pallidus
TGGTTGGAGCCTTCAATTGAATAGGTTAGGTTGAACAGCCCAACATTCGCGTCGACACCCCTTCTTGAGTTGAACACTGTGTGTATGCAGACTGGATATGCCTCTGCAAACTTCTTTATCCCCCAAAACTCCATCCCCTGGATGAGTGCATCGATCTCTCCCTTCTGCTTGTTTAGCAGGTGGTGGTAACATATTGCCTTCATGATCTCATTCCGATTGTCCATGGTGACCAACCTCCTCCATTCAATTTCTCCTAGAACGTCTCCTTCATTCTAAATTCCATGAATTGATGCTTGGTCGGGAGCCGCTTTCATCCTCTTAACAAGATCCTTTGTCGAAGCCTCTGGCAGCAGATCATTCGCCAGGTCGGATGGCTCCCCCGAACACAACATATCGCCGATGATCTGGTTGAGGAAGTCCAACCTTGACCTTCCATGCAGGACTGCTGCACCCAGCACTTTTCCAATGTTTTGAATTGTCCCGTTAGCAATGCCTGAAGAGTTCTTCGCAGGTAACGTTCTCTCATGGCACCCTGCAAAAATGCCATTGTCCCGGATCATAGGAGAACAAGGGAAAATTCTCTAGAAAGTCCTCCCGTGTCCACACGCGACTCCCAAATGTGACTCACTGCCAGAGCCTGATTAGCCTTTAACGCTTCATCTCTAAATCCATGAAGGGTGTCCACCAGCAGGTGTTTCCTCCTGACATACAGATGATTAGGTGCCCCATCTCCTGTGACCTGCTGCTCCTTCCATTGATCTAAATCAAGTTGCAATAGGTTTTTATCAGAGTGGGTTATGGCGTGTACATATTCTTCTGATACTACTTCCTCTTGCAGATGTCAAGTTACATTCAATTCAATTCATTTCATATTTATTTCATTTCCAACAGAAAGATAAACAATGGTAATTACATTTTTTTCATACATAATTCATTTTTTCTGGTAACTATACAAATACACTTAGCACATACAAGAAATTCTTTGTCAGCATCCGGGGATTCAAAATCCACCAAGTGAACATAGGTGTCATATGATGTAGAGGCCATGGGCTGTACATTTACAATCCCAGATTGCAAGGAGCAAGGTCTTATGGGTTGTGCTGACTGAAGACTTGCCAAATTCTGGGAATTGGTGCGAAGGTTGATATACTGTGGTAACTCATCATCGCTTGACCCCTTATCTGATGGACACCTTGCTCGTTTTCTCTCTGGGTCGTCGTCACTAAAGAAGTCATCGTAATTGATCCCATATTGGGGTGCCATCATGACATACATACTCCCTTGGTCTTGGCCAGCCAGCACTTCCGTTCCACCCCAGGTATAGTTGCTTGACACCTTTGGCCGTTGCAGTTTCGTCCCTGTTCCTGGTATACAGCTGAGGAAGTCAAAATTGAGGAGCCTTCCCTCCGTTGAAGACAGAGTACACCTCCTCCTTCACTTCCTCGGCACTCTGCCCCCGCCACAAGCTCATCTTGCCTGCATACCCAGCCTCTGCAAACTGCTTGATCCCTAAAACTCCATTCCTTGGATGAGTGCGTCGATCTCTCCCTTCTGCTTGTTCAGCAGGTGGTGGTAACAAATGGCCTTTATTACCTCATTCCTGTTGTCCATGGTGACCAACCTCCTCCATCCAATTTCTTCTAGCACGTCTCTTTCATCCGAAATTCCATGAATAAATGCTTGGTCAAGAACAGCTTTCATCCTGCACAGATCCTGCATAAATACTATAGTACAACATTTGTTGATCCAGGAGGTCCACACCTCCCATCGACTGGTTGTACCCCTCCACTGCTTTGGGCTTCTTCACTTGTCGTGTTCCAGTTGCTGAGCGGTTGTCACGGATGGTTTTGTCAACAGTGCCAGAGCCATGAACGGTAGACAAAACACTTAACCCTCTTGGTGTCATGCCAGGTGACACCCAACATGTCTCCCTTTCGGAAAAATGCTTGGTCGTCTCCTTTCCGAGCTCAAAGGGATGCCTCTCTCATGGTCGATGGAACTCCTTTCCTGTTCAACCTTAGGGTACTGCAAGCCCTCAGCTTCTGGTCACGGAGATATTCATACAGGTCAGGTGATGTGTAGAATGAGTCTGTGTAGACTGTTTGGCCAGATCCATTGAAGGCATGCGAAAGATTCTTGACGACACGAGAAGTCAATCCATCACCATCTCGAGGTTGCTGCTCATTCTTGCCTGTGTAGACTGACCAGTCCAAGCACAACCCAGTGCAGGAATCTGTGATCACCCAGAATTTGATCCCCCACTTCGTTGGTTTGAGAGGGAGGTACTGCTTGAAGCCTACTCTCCCCTTGAATGGTACAAGACTTGCATCCATTGACACGTTGCGGCCAGGAGAAAAGGATGCCTGGTATGTAGGACGAACGCGATCGATGATGGGCTGAATTTTGAAGAGGGGATCGTATCCTTCCCTCTCCACGGGCAACTCTGTCTTCATTGTCAACAATGTGGAGAAAGAAGTGAATTGGCTGGTATCTACAGCAGAAAAGGAATAAGTAAAAAAAGAAATACAAAGGGTAATTGATAAAAAAAAACTATACAAAATAAAAATTCTACATTGAGTTCAAAATATTACAAGACATTTATTTAGAACATCTAGACACTACATATACATAAAGAAAAAGTCAAATACACCGATTTGCATTTTGTTGATTCAAGTACAAAAAGAAAAGTTTAAGATTTTCCATCGAAAAATTTAAATTTGTGGAAACAATTATCCTGAATACAATGACTTTGCTTTTCTGAGAAACTTATTCATAGAACATCATAGTTAAATGGCGCTTTCACACGCACATATCATGGACAACTACCCACAAATTTTTTTCCCCCTAAATTTTTTTTCCCTGCAAGTTTGATAACATGTAAATGACTATTTCGATGTGTACAAATTAAACAAACAAAATCCATCAAAAATAAACTGGATGACTCTTTTACAAAAATATAAAGTCAATCTCTAGAACCAAAAGACTAAACTAGCACAAAGTTTTATTTTCAATCATATAAGACACAATCATGATAATTTATCAATTCAGTCTCTCTTTTCACAGAGCCTAAAGAAATTATTTACTGAAACATACCCCAAGAAAAAGTATCATTGAGAACATTAAAACAACTCATAAATAAGAAAATGTTGTCACAACAATACCTGAATATTCCATGCAAATATTCCATTCCACACTTTTTTGTGATATCGTTCAAAGCATTATGATGCATATGGCAATAAATGATGTAGGCATTGGTTACTGCTAGGTCATTCAAGTGGAAGATTAATTTCTTGTACCATTTAAGTGATTTACGCATTTCTGCATATTTGTTAGTGAGAAAGTCAGAGAGATCTACACCACCCATGTACATGTTGTAATCCAGTACAATTTCAGGTTTCTGAACATTGATGCCTGTAACAGGATCTTTCTTGTGGGATTCGCCAAAGTTATTTGCATGCATAGTGCTTATCATGGTAACATCTCTCTTATCACTCCATAGCATAGACAGAAGTTCTTTGGACCTGCGAAAGATAGCGAAAGATAGCCTCCCCTTGACGCAACTTTCTATTTGGTTTGAGATCTTCTGAACGTTGCCACATGCATTCGTCTTACGCTTGAAAAGTGCAGTATACAACGTTGGACTGGAATACCAATTATCCATAAATAAACAGTAACCTTTGTCAAGTAGTCCAACCATCATTGATAAAACCAGTTCGACAATGCTTTACTGGGTTCTCCCAGTATATAGCATGAACTTCCACGTGTATCCTAATGGGTCACATATTTTGTAGGCTTTCATATATTCATATTTGGCTGTTTTTCGCAGATTGTATGTTTTGAAACTGAGGCGCCCGTAAAACCGGATGAGGACCGCCAAGGTGTGAAGATCGTGTGAAATGCTTTGGTAACTGCGTCGTAGTAGGGCCTTAGTTTAGTTTGAACAGCGGGTCATAGTTTTGGTCGTCACGATGCTTGATGTTATCATTGTTGTTGAAATGCAGAAAGCGGAGGATAAGTTGAGAGCGATCTCGTGTCATGGCCTGGGAAAAGAATGGTGTGACTATGCACTTCCTAGTGGACCAGTAGAGTTGCGTGACAGGTTTTCCAACGACTCCCATAAGCATGCACAATGCCCAGAAGATGATCAGTTCTCCTGGAAAAGAAAGAAAGAACATTACTTACCAAAAAAAAAAAAAAATGTTCTAGTTTGAATGATACAAGTGTCAAGATTTTTCAAGGATACAACAAAATAGCCAAGAAGACTCTGATAAATGAGTATTAAAGACTTTTTAATTAAAACTAAATCAGCATCTAAATTCAACAGTGTGTTCTCTTGGTTACAGTTGAACGATTTAACTTTGAAATCACATACACATCTATATTCATAGAAATCTGTTGTAACACAAATATGTAAATAAACGTGCTGTCAATTAATTACTCCATTAATTTAACAACGAGTGGAGTCCAGTCTGAAGTTAACTTCCCGTTTCAAGTTCAGTAATTATCTGATGTTATCAGAAGTGTCCGAAACTAGGACAATTGTCCGAATTACGCGAAAGGCCTTTTGTTTGGTATTTACTAATATTTGATGCTATATCAGAAGATCCAATAACGACATGGTTTCTACGATGAATAGATCCCTGGAGACTTGTGAAGGATGATGCCCCGTAATCACTCATTACGGCAATCGGTCATGTGACGTTGTCTCCAAGATCCCAGATGGAACGACTCGACGATTCTTGAATGCTAATTAGATGAAGCTCAGCGTGCCACTAGTTTTGTAGTGAAGAACTTTCTTGTCCCTCGTTACACGGCTATAAATGAAATTATCAATATATCCTTCAAAATACAAGATATCTAATTTCTACGTTTTCAACACTTATTTCTAATAATCATTTTCCAATAAAACAAACGATGAAATAATACAGGTTATTTCACCAGACTTTCTTTATCCCGTTTTAACAAAACAAACATGGTTTCTTTCCACTACACTTTCTTTTCATTATTAACTAGGGTCATCAATCTATCTGACCCGGGCAAAAAGTAAGATTAAATACCCACATGGTTTCTACGATGAATAGATCCCTGAAGACTTGTGTCGGAAGGATGATGGCCCACAATCTTAATTAATTTGTTATGTCAATAAAAATTTGTTAGAGAAATTAAGTCATTTCTAGCACAACAATTTCAATAATAAATTGTTTCTCCACATTACTATTAGGTTGTAATGCCTTAATTCATTAACACAAAATAAAATGTTCTTTTATATATAATTCAGAATTTATGCATGAAGCGTTAGAGCATTTGTATTAATAAACGTATAATTATCCCTATCGAACGACACTCAGGAGAACGATAGTTTATGAACGCTTTCATCACGTGTTCGTGAAAAATTACTTTTGATACACATACAAGCTAATTTGCACTAACATGTGTTCTTCTTGCACACTGTAAATATGTAAATAATCTGAATCTCATTATCACACATTGGTTATGTAGAGAAAGCTACTTACAGTTATGTTGACAAGGTTTTGCCAATGGCAGGAAAATTAAGGTTCTGGGCTACATGGAGGATACCTCTCGTACCGGTGTCGCCTGAGGAAAAAGACTGCTTGCGCCGAATACAAAAATCAAGGCTCTGGTAGCAACTTCCACAACACACATAAGAGTACAGGTACAAGACCTCTCACACGTCCAGCTACAACCTCCGTCTTCTAGTCAACTGCATTGATTCAAATCCACACGTACACACTTTAGCATTCTTGGCACCACACCCTAATTTGCATATATTTAGACAAGCAAAATATTTTCTATTACAGACGCCCTCTAATGTCTAGGTGCCCTTGAAAATAGGAATAAAAATAAAATAAGAATAAATTTCCCATTTTACTCCGACAACAAGTAAGGCTTGCGATATGTGCCAGACACTGGTTTGTAGCTACCAGGGTGAACAGATAGTCAAATCCCATCATTACTTGAAGTAATGAGAAAGCAGATGCCATTCCTGCCTTTCTTGTATTAGGTTGATCTGACAAATCTGAAAGGGTCTCCATGGTAGTTGCGTACATGGAAATAAAGGTATCGAACGCTTCATGTCGTTGTACCCATCTTGTGCGTGACAGCTCCTGAAGTTTGTGTTTACCATTGTTGAATACTGCCAATATACCAATTCGTAGATACAATCTGAGCATGCGCAGAATGATAAAGGTCACTTGAACAAAATTGTAAAACCCACTGAGACTAATACTGGATACATGCTCACGGAAGTTATGTAATCATTATTCATGCATGCACCTGTGATGCATTCTATTGAATACAGGTGGAAGTAATGTTTTCAAGAGGGCAAACAAAGAATCACCTCCATGACTTAAGCTGTGATTATTCCAAAAGGCACAAAGTTGGATTTATCTATGTTTAAAAGATATGTCGATATTTGGGGTCATATGACCCATGTGCTAACTACGAACTGGTCTATTCCCCATGCTTGTTTGCTGCGTTTTTCATGAACTTGTGTTCTTTTGCAGGTGACCAGCGGAAGAATTTGATGATCTAAAACGAAATGACAGGAAAATTAAAAGATCATTACACTTTTTCAAAATTATGTTACACTGATTCACATGGTCCAGTGAATTTAATTTATACTAAATCGCATACTTCACTTTCAATAAAACTGCATGTGCTAATAACATATTCATTTTTAAACTGTTGTTTTCCTCTATTTAATTGGTTGGTTGAATTATTTTTTTTTAATACAGAAAAGTTGCCTACCTTAGCTTTTTTGGACTTCTGCATTTTGACTTGATGTTGAAGTTCAACTTGAACTTTAAAGAGGCCAGTTAACCGATCTCGATCTCCAGCATATTATGCGCGCGCGATAGCTACCTAGCGCGCCTACCTCGTATTATGCACACTGCAAAATTGTGTCGTTTTTGGATACTTCATGTCTTCTTTTTTTAATTTAAAAAAAAAAAGTTTGCTTGTCCATTTTAGACCTATTTTAATGAACCCCATATGAAATATGTGATAATTGCCTATGGGGTTTCGCATTTCATTTTGACGGTAGGATGTTTCTTGAGGGTGTGGACCTACGTGTGGGGGATGTGTGTTTTGTTTGTGTGGATGAGTGTGTGTTTTTCTGGTGTATGTGTGTATGTGCACTGGTGTGGTATGTTTAAAAAAAATCAAATATCATGTATAGAAAGGATGTGAGATATCTTTGTTGTTGATTGATATAAATCTTTCTACTGTAAAACCAGAAACTTGGAGCCGTGAAACTATTGCAAAAACTATATTAAAGTGTCTGACATTTTATCAGTAAGAAGCTTTTGCCAATGTCACAACCACTAGGGAAATTTGCAAAGATTCAATGAGCTCGTAAGTTTCTGGTTTTATAGTTTTCTTTTTTTAATAATAGTTTAGTAATCACGTATTAATGTTTTCTGTGTTTGTTTTTAAATTCCTGACCAATATGTTTCAGCATTGGAATCGATTACTCAAGTCAATAATGTATAATAATTTGTATTGTCCGTAATTCTCATGGTGGTAAAACTGTTACATTTTTGTTCGCTTTGTTACATTTTGTTAAAGGTGTGGCTCTTTTATTAAGATACAGTGCTGTTTAAATCATATATATTTCTACTTTCAATGCATGAGAAAATATGTTGCCTCCTTTTTTTAATAGAATAATAAAGATGATCTTTCCTTGTTTGTTGTTCTTCTGCTTGTAATTTTTCATCTAAGAATGATGTTAAAAAAATGTATGCAGTAGCTCATGAAATGATTGTTATCAATTTTTATCAGCAATCTGCATTTTGTTTGTAGTTTTAGAATATTTCGATGGTGTTGATCTTTTTCTCCAATATTTAAGGACTTTCTTACCGTCAACAATGATATTACATGTGTTTGGTCTCACTGATTTTGCATTATTTTTTTCTCTTCTCTGTTGTATACCTGCTTACTCAGTGATTTTGCTTCTTCAAAAATTTTCTTTGAAATTTAAAAAAATCTGTGTCAGTGCATGAATCCTTTAAAAATTGATATGGTGAAATATAGTGTTATGAATATGAAAGACAACCATTTTAAATATGTAGTTATAAGATCCTTTTTGTTCCTTCATTTATTTTATTTTTGTGTGGGGGGTTCTTAAATTTGTAATGTGTATGTATACCTTCTTTTCAATGTTTAATCAGCAAACATGCATTAAAAATGCATAAATTATAATTTCAAATTCCATTCCTTAAAATACTAAAGGTGCTATGTGGTTTTCTTTAAATGTAAACGTGTATTTATGTGTGTAAAATTGCTTTTCAATACAGGTACAGTTGGTACTGATTATGTGGCATAGTACTATTATCTAATAATGAATATATTAGATTGTATATTTGCACCTAAAATGTCAAATCTACTGCCGAGAAGTTTCAATCCCCTACTGTATATCCTATAGAATTCATGTTTAGATTACATATTTCTTTGTAATGGTCCCACATTTTAAGCGATGATGGGCAAAGCTGTGGAAATATTAGGATTTACAAGTAGATTTTCTTGAAAAAATTAGCAATTTGGAAGAAAATCTTAACTTGGAATGTCAAGAAAAATTCATATTTATAATGAGATTAAACAATAAAGATATAATAGATATTTTCTCTTCGTTCACCAAAAACATAATTCCAGTGAGGGTAAGTTTTAGATACTATGTAATAAAGTAAAAATGTACAATCTTATGTTTTGGGTTTAATTTTACAGTAGGTCGCATATACGTATAAGTATGATTACATCATTTATTTAAGGCATTCCAAGTACCTCATTTACCTATTTTGTATAGCACGAGTTATAATTTATTTAGAAAATTGCTATATTAGGACTTATATATCTAAATTGTTGGATGTATTAAGGTACGGTACATTATATTATTTGCTTTATTCATTATGTGTTATGTTATTACAAGAAGAAAAAAGAATTTTCTGCTGTATATAATTTTTCCTTCTGCTTTGCTATATATATACTGTACACTGCATTGTAAATTAATTTATATGATATAGATGTTTACAAACAGAATATTGATTTGTTACATTGTAGATTGATTTATATGTTTATATAAACAGATAATTGATGTACATCAATGAAGTTAAATAAATACAATACAATACATGTAGTGTTTTCAACGTATAAACATTGATGTATTCTAAAGAAATGATCGGTTACTGGAGCTGAAAGAGTATTTTTTACAAAGCCTCCCAAGTTGTAGGTTGGCAATTTCAATAAATTCTATTTTGATAAATTACTGAATTTCCTGTATCTTTATGTGTGTTTTTAAAAAAAAATACATATGCTTGCTTATATTAATTGGTGGGGTATGTGAATGATGGGAAAAACAGTGCCAAGATGAATTTCAAAGAAATGGCTAGATATGTGGGTATTTTTAAAAGGCAAATGTGTACATGACCACAAATTTTTCATAGTTTTTATTTTTATTTTGGGGAGGGGGTTAAATCTTGATAATTTCCTGAAAAAATAGGAACATAATCAATAAGGCTTGTTGAAATTCCCCAAAGCGGATATTCTCACTGTTTTGATCATTTTTTCAGAGAAACAGTTTTTTTTTAAATAAAGAATGTCACCCTCGCAGTGTTTTGAAATGTTGGGACGTATTTTTAGAGAAATTGTCAAAAAGGGTCACAAGAACAGCTTGTCAGTTTTGTGGGCTGCAGCCTACATCTCCTCAAGTCTTAAGAAATGGTAAGTTTACATTACCAGTCTGTTTGAGCTTTTGAGAAAGGGGGAGAAAGAGTTGGAAGAAGATAAAGGGGTAAGGAGAGATGGGGAAAAGAGGAAGTGAGGGAAGAAGATAAAGGGATGGGAGAAGAGGAAGGGAGGAAAAAGAGAAAGTGGGATGAAGAAGAGAAATAGTTTGAAGAAGAAAAAGGAGGGAAGAAGAGAAAGGGTGGTAAGAAGAAAAAGGAGGGAAGAAGAGAAAGGGTGGGAAGAAGAGAAAGGAGGGAAGAAGAAAAAGGGTGGGACGAACAAAAAGG
>JARBES010000118.1:23392627-23403679 GCA_030265145.1 Strongylocentrotus pallidus
TTATAAAGCGCAACATATCCATCTCTAGAGATGCTCAAGGCGCATACAAATAATTTAAATTAATATTCAACATACTTCATACTTCCAGTAATGAAATGGTTAACCCCTTGAGCCATAAATGGAATCGCAAGATAACCAATCCATTATGATGTCTTCCTTTTCCTATCTAGAGCTGATCCTGAAGTACAAATCTCTAACACCTGTAAGCAGCTCATCAAAGCTCTGCCACCCTCTACCCAGGACGATAGCTCATCAGGTGATGGTACGACCACCAGCACGAAGGAGGTGGAGGAGGATGATCCCTTCTGTTATGATGTCTTTGTCTCCTACTCTCACTGTGACTCGGAGGCTGCTACCCACATTGTGGCTGTGCTCAAGGAGCTGGACCCAAGCTTGAGGATATTCTACGATATTCAGGCGCTCAAGACAGGTAAGAATCCCAGTTAGAGAATTAGCATAGATCATGGGGGTGTTTCACAAAGGCTAAGATCGACTTTAAGTTGGACTTAACTATGGCATGCCACTGTTTGCTATCACTATTTACTGGCATTGGTCTCTTAAGGGACGTACAAATCGTGGTCACGGATCTACAGAATATAAATTTCTGATAATTCATTATTGAAGGAAACAATGTTATCTAAAGATCATAATGGTGAGAGCAAACAGTGACATGAACAGCCTGCCATACTTAAGTCCAACTTAAAATTGATCTTATCTTTGTGAAACACTACCCAGAATGTATTTTAGATGCAGGGGGTGTCTTATATCCAAACAACATTTTACAATACTTCTAGTATAGACATGCTGTGGTATGTTTGTTGATATTCTGTGACATGAAATATTTGTCATGAGATGAATCATACCAATGTCATATCGAGATGACGTTTCACAAAGCCTTTTTTCAATGACAAATGACAAAAATCAATGACAACTCTGCTGATAACCAATCAGAAGCAAGGATTTCAGTAGCTTATAACAAAAACTGTCATTTGTCACTGATGACAAGTTTTGTGAAACACCCCCCAAACTCTTACAAAGAGTTGACATCAATCGCAACTATGTACATAAGAGATAGGAGACTGCAAACTTGCGATTGATTGGAGGACTTACGATTGATTTGGATCAATCGCAAGTCTTTGTAAGACAGGGCCCAGAGGTGGACTATGCCCCCTCCGATTTGTAGACCACAGAAACGATGATATGACCGGAATGTATTTTAGATGTAGGGGGTGTCTAATATCCAAAAATAGTAGTACAATACTTCTAGTATAGACTTGCTGTGGTATGTTTGTTGATATTCTATGACATACAGGGAAGAATTTGTCATGAGATTAATGAAACCAATGGCATATCCAGGTGTACAGGTGTACAGCACCCCCTCTATAACTATGCAACTAAATGCACATTGTTCGTAGTAGTTCCTACCTCCTTATGTTTAATTTTGATAGATTAAATGTAGAAGATGATCGAATTAGATGTTAGTTGCCTCGCTGAGGAGGTAAGGAGTTATCATTGATAGTTGATGTAGGGAGGGGGGAATTGTTTAGAGGGGGGGGGGGGGCATTATTGTCACAGGGGTTTGTATAGTTGCCAAGTGGATTGTTGCCAAAAAATTGTTGTCCAAGATTATTTATACATTAATAAAAGCTCTTCAGTTAATGTTTCTTTAATGCAGTTTTTTGAAGTATTATTTCTAACTTATATCTCTTTTTTTTAATGATTTGACCTCTGACCTCTCAGGTCATGCATGGCAGCAGACCTTATACCACTCCATAGATGGGTCCAGATCTATGCTTGCCTTACTCTCTAATAACTACCTCAGATCAGCTGTGTGCCAGGAGGAATATAGCCTTGCTCAGATGAAACACTTGGCTCAGGTAAAGATGGTTACATTGATAATACGATATTGTTGATGAATTTGCTTTAATCAGAATATCTTTTGTGTATCAGCAATGATTATACATATTTATAATTAAGTAATTTCAAGTGATGATATGGTTACTTACATTGTGCCATTTCTGTTACACAACTGCTCTACGTACAAAATATAATGTAATGCAGGGTATTACAAAAATCAGGGAAATATTGCTGCCAGCTTCATGCAAATGTTACACAGTTTCTTTCAAAATAGTATGGCTCTTCCAGAATTCTTTCTTACACACATTAAAGGGACTTGGTAACATTGTTCAGATGAGAGATAGTGGTGCTAAGGTAGTGACTCCAATGCTAGATGTACAATTAAAGATAATCTGCAAATTTGTGTGAAAACGGACCATTATTCGTGGTACAAATTGGGAAAAACTGATCTGATCGATTCCTTAATTCTTCCAACTATATTATTACAATTTAAAATTACATTTTAGGTGAATGGAAATAATCACAAAGCAATAAAATGTCTCTACATTCCATTCCAGACATTTAAGTGTTGACAGATTTTTTATAGCCTGTTATATGTCTTTTTTCATGGAAAAACGGTTGGGAAAATTCAAAAATGGTTGGGAGAATTTACTGTTAATCACTGTTAGAGGGTGTCATACATCGACTGCTTCACAGAAAACCATAGATATCTTAGTGGTTTGAGAATTTTTTTCAGGGTTTGTTGCATGTCAGAGGGTTAGTACCGTAGAAGGAATAAGTAACATTTTATACAAAAATTAAGCAATTTTTTCATCAACCTTCACTTTAAGTAAAACTTAAACTGAACGCTAATTTGTGCTGGAGTTGAAACATTTAGAAAGAAGAAAATTATATCCTTACTATCGATGGGCATACTCAAGTTATTTTGTAAAGATTTGTATACCGGTAGATCTGTACCCCATTTTGTAAAGAATTGTACTTGATCCAAATTAATCACAAGTTTCCCAATCCATCACAAGCTTATAATCTCCCATCTCCTATGCACATACAGTGTAGATGTGATAATAAGAATAATACAGTCAAACCTGATTTAGTGACCACCTGTCTACAAGGACCACATTTTTGTTTCCCTTGAAAATGGTTTCTCATTAAAACATGTACTAAAGGAACCTGTCTACAAAGACCACTTTTTGTGTTTCCCTTGGGCAGTCGCTGTAGACAGGTTTGACTATATGTTTAATCTTGATTGTAAAATTTAACTGATAGACTTTCAGTAGATCATGAAATTAAATTCCATTTTATCATTTTCTCCTTTTGTTGTTAGGACAAGCTGAAGCTCATACCACTGCGTATAGAAAACCTAGAGAAAGAAGAATGCTCATTCTCAGAAGTTACCATGGTAACAGCCACACCCGATGTCTTCCAAGATGCTGTTGCTACAGCCTGCAGCAGTCTTGTGTCATGGCTGCATGGGAAGGCTGATACCATGGCAGATTCCGTGGAAGGACTCTCTCATCTCCTTGCAGAAGCCGCAGTAAGTCTGTCATCAATTTTATGCTTTCAATTTTGTAATGATTCAATTCCAATATACCTCTCACTTGTGTGGCAATAAACCTTTCATAAGGCTCATTTACAAATGATGCAGTAAAATTTATTTTGTTTTCATAATGTAACATGTTTATTTAACCGAGAGAAAATATAGCCGACCAAAATCAATCATTAAACATGCTGAATCAACTCAAACTAATCTCTCTCCTAAACTCAAGTAATGACAACCAAGATACGGTAATGACAACCTCACTTGAAGAAAGATGGAACAGAACTAACTTTAATCTCCCAAATTATAACATGTGTCCAAGTACAAATCAGGCATCATAACAAAATAAAGCAATCAGGGGAAAGTAATTGTTCCACCCAACAATTTGCTTTCATCCCTACGTGCCATTCATTTACATACCCCCCCCCCCCCCCCTCCAAACAAAAATTTAAAAGAATGAAATAAATAATATTAAATAAATAAATAAATGAATAGGTAAATAAATCAATCAATGAATATGAATACAGTAAGTAAATACATATGCTGATTCAAATTCTGTTTGGTTCATGATCATTTTGTAGATATATATGGCTCTTGCTTTTGAGTTATTGTCCCTGGATACATTCATGTAAATGTATGTAGAACTCATCACGTACCTTAGAAACAGATTTTAAAGATAGAATTAGCGGTACGAATGCTTACTGTTATTATCATTGCAGGTCTCGGATCGACTGAACATAGAAAACCTGATGGAGGATCACCGGAAGAAGATCCTCAAGAACGAATACAACACCATCTCACTGCCTCTCAAGGATGTGTTCCCTCCAAAGTGCTTCATCTCGGAGCACGACCAAGACAAGGTCAAATACCAGGAGGTCACGGGGGAGGTTCTCCTCAGCTTCCACCCGCACGACGAGAAGTTTGCGCTCTCCTTCAAGAGTCTCCTGGAATGGACGGCGCCCAAGGTGGTCGTCCGCGTCGATGCGTCCAGCGACCAAGAGCGGCTTCGTCAGCTGGACAACGCAAGGCACATCGTGGCATTCCTGTCGCCTCACTATGTGGAGTCGCCCAAGCATGTGGAGGAGTTCCATGTGGCTCTGTGGAGACAGAGGGTCAGTCCTGTCCAGGCACCTCTCCTACTCCCAGTCAAGGTATCTAAGCTCATTCCGGGTTTAAATAAACCAGTTCACGGTTGCAGTATGAGCATGAACAGCTAAAGGTCATTGCAGACCAAATTGTGAAATACACAGAGACAAAATACTGGATACGTGCTCATGCTAGTTATGTAATCATTATTCATTAATGCACAAGCAGTGCACTCCATGATGCACAAGTGGAAGTATTCTTTGAAAAGGGGAAACAAAGGCTATTTATGCAGCACCTCCATCGCTGTAGGAGTGATTATTTAAATATGTACAAAGTGGGACCTTCATGTATTGAAGATCTGTGGATATTCAGGGTCATTGTGATATGTGCCAACCATGAACTGGTCTATTGGAGAGTATTTGTTCTGTGGTGTAGTGTTCACCCGACTGAGGAGAGTCTGGTGTAGAGAGGGAAGGGTATTATGTCTTCCTAGGTAGATGAAATGCCGGAAAGAAACTTGGTTGAATGGGGATGGGATGGGGGTAGAATCATCTTATCCTCTTGTTTCTTTCTCCCCCATTGGCACATTGGCATTAATATATTTGTCGGTAATTGGTGGCTAGTTTTGTCGTTAATCAGTGGCCTCTACACCCCCCCCCCCCCCCCCTCTCTCTCTCTCTCTCTCTCTCTCTCACTCTCTCTCACCCACTCTCTCTCTCTCTCTCTCTCTCTCTCTCTCTCACACACACTCTTTCACTTTACTCTCTCTCGTTGTTCCTTGCCTTGTGTTCTTCCTCCTGACCAAATTTTGTTGAGGAAGTATACAAACAATGTTATTTTACATCAGCATTCCGATGTACATGTATACAATGAGTTGTATGATATCTCAAAAGAATAATTTGCATATCATTGGTAATTTCCATATCAGTGTAATTATCAAGAAACAGCATTGCCCTACATTTAACAATGTTTCCTTATTGCCTTGATAGGTTCTGTAGTTAGCCTGAAAGCCCCTCCTATATGTACATGTACTTTCAGCTGGTTGGTGGTGATATAGACCTTTAAAGGTATTTTACCACAATTTTTGTTCTACATTTCAAAAGTGTCCTCTGTCCGAATGCCATCCTGATTAGACTCTACCTTTCACCAAAGATATTAAGGTGGATGAGTTATCAACTCCCATTCTCAACTGTTCCTTGTTCCTTTGATAGGTTCTGAAGTTAGCCTGGAAACCCACCTACTTCCAGCTGGTCGGTAGCGTGATCGACCTGTGGGATGCCATGTGGCCCTCCCTGGCCCTCAACATCCCCCGGACCGGATGGCTGCGACACGAGGAGCTCAGGGTCTCCAACAGTACCTCCCTGGCTCTGATGGAGCTAGCTAGGATCACCCTGGAGCTCATGCAGACTGCAAAGTAAGCTGGAGACCGGGGGGTGTTTCACAAAGACAAAGATTGACTTTAAGTTGGACTTAACTATGGCAGGCCGTTAATGCCACTGGTTGCTCTCACTATCGGTCTCTCAATTATGATCTTTAGATAATATTTTTACCTTCAATAATGAACTATACAAAAATTCAAATTCTGTAGATTTGTGACCACGATTTATACGTCCCTTGAGAAACCAAAGGAGCTAGTGGCATGAACGGCCTGCCATAGTTAAGTCCAATTTAAAGTTGATCTTAGTCTTTGTGAAACACCCCCTTTGGATGGGTTGCTCAGTTGTACATTTAATACAAACTTCTTGTATATATAGAAATGTGTAGTTTTTGAGAGGATATACTTGAAAGATTGAAGACCCTATTGATTGAGACTGTATTGGATGTAAGCTGTTCATGTACAAATTAAAAGAAATGGAAATGGTCATGCATTGTTCTTCTTTCTTAAATTCATTACAAACATCTAGTTTGTGAAGATTTAGAAAGAATTTCAGTAATGTTATAAAGTCTAGAATGATTTGAAATTCCTCAACTTTCTAAGATTATATAAACATACTAAGGAACCTATTACATTAAAGGATAGACTGCATACTGCCTGACAATTTGTAATTTTTGTTATTTCAACTTTTGAAGTTTTTCAAACTTTGGGGAATGTTTCTATAATGAAGACACAATAAGGACATGTAGCAAATTTAGGTCAAAGTCATACCGGTAATCAATTTCACCATCATGCCCATGTACATGCAAGCCTGTTCTTCTCCCTGGTATAGAGTGAGAAATTTGGATACATGTCCACAGAGTACAAACATGCTGTTAATATGGTTCCAATCCAGACCATATGACATTTCTCTCTCTCTCTCTCTTGCTCTCTTAATTTCTCTCTCTCTCTCTCTATGTATCTCTCTTTCTCTCTCACCATCTCCCTTACCTTTTCTCTCTCCCTCTCTCTCTTACTTTTCTCTTTCTCTCACTCTCTCTATCCATTTTGCTCTCTCTCCCTCTCTCTCTTTCTCTCTCTCTCTCTCTCTCTATACATCGTACACTCTCTCTCTCTCTATCTAGCTGTCTGTTTATCTGATATGAGTGAGTAAACTGTGAATTTATTTCTCACCCTCCCCATATTGACAGGAATTTACCAGAGGAGAAAGAGCTCAAAGTCAGACCGGCGCTTCTCAACCCAGTCCAAGTCAAGGCAGAGATCCTGGCCCTGGCCCAAGCTACCAAGAATCATAGGACTAGGGTGAGTATTAAGAGGTCCAAATTGATATAAGCGGCCTAGTTTGGCCAGGAGGGAATCGACCTCCATGGGGGACCAATGGTCACTGATTAGGCATTGTTTGCTTTATATAGGGCGCAAGTAGCTATAAGTAGTGCAGTGGGGCTTTAAGAGGTCCAAATTGGTATGCCTTTCTTTAATGCAGAGGTATAATGGAAAGGCTAGAGAGCACTGCGCTGAGATTTATGTATAAAAGACATCAGTGTTCAACCAGATGATGCATGAAATGTTCATGAATTTCAAGAGAAATGAAGATTAATGAAAGTTTCATGCTGCGAAAATAATAGATTCACAACCAACATAAGACTGCATTTTTGCAATTCATGAAAGTTTCTTGCTGTGAAAATGGTTGATCTTTATACATTTAAAAAAAAGTGTTCATAAAAACTGTCAGATTTATGACAATTTTACTCATAGCCAATCAAAATGGATAAAAGCCTCTTGATCAATATTCTTAGACACGAGACACCTTTTCAGGATGGTTATTTTATTTCTACTTGTAGTGACTTTCTTTAGGAGGATTCATAAAGCTTTAACAGCCTGCCCCGACCATTACCACCCCCATGCTATAAGAAAGTATAAATACACGTATTACCAACTGATTTCTCCCTAAGACGTTATGTCATAAGGCTCTGACAGCGACCTACGTGTATAACCTTTGACCTTCCAACTCTGACCTTTGCATTCATCCAGGGTCACAGGTCAGGTGATAGCGCCCTCATGGACTGTCCTTGTATAGTGTGTCGGCGGACACAGAAACTCCTCAGAAAACACTCAGATGTCAACCTGACCGGATGAGCAGTGTGGAATGGATAGCGATTCCCAGGAGCAGATTTATTTAATTTGAAGCAATTAATGTATCCCTACATTAGACATAAATGTACTTATCCAACTTTTAAGGATATTCCGCAGTAATGTTTTGAGCACACCTTAGCTGCCCAGGGCCAGCTGATCATGTATTTACTAAGCCCAATACCAGGAACTCCAGGCATCGTGCATGGTGAAAACATAACCAGCTGGCCCTGCATGCGCATGAACATTATTGTGTACCGTATTACCGGTAGCTGGAGTATTGGAAATGAAATTTATATAAAAGTTACAGGAGCAAATAAATGTTGATGCACATAGAAATACATTAAGCTGACGTAAATTTTTGCAATCATCGTGTAAATATTTTGAGAGCTTTATATCTTATGAATTTGTATTAGGATTATCCAATCCAATCCAGCAATGTATAAAGTGCCAATATCTAGTTGCCTAATCAAAGGTGCTGATGAGACTGAATAACTACCAAGAATGGCTGTTCATGATTCTAAATGGTAAAGACAAAAAAGCAGTGACTAATCGTAAACAATCTGAAATAGGTTTGTCTTTAGTTGAGTTCTGATATTGGATAAATGGTGACAAGAGTCTTTGACATGCATGTAGAGTTGAACATTCTCTATTAGCAAAACCCGCCCCTCATTGGCTCAGAGACCACCAAAACCACCAAGTCACATTATAAATGGTCGCTCCCATGTCATGATAAAAGACGGTACCGGTGGTCAGTACATCATACAAAGAATACCTTCAATTAAATATACATGTATCTCTCTTCTACATTTCCGTAAGGAATATTGTAGATCAATAGGCATGAATCAATGTCATCTTTTAATATACCTACACTTATTCTTTGGGGCCAGTTTTCCTTTGATGTGATTAGGAGTGCCTCGTTTCAAAACTTGAAATAGTTCACAGCAACAAGCCTTAATTGTATATATCTTTTTGTAGATAGTTTCATATCCAAAGTTTTGTATGTATCCTGACATTGTCTTTCATCTTTAAAAAAACCTGATTCCAGCTGACCGACTTTTTGTAATTTTTATTTTTCCTTTTTTTTAAGTGCGAGGTTTGTTCCCCTCTCAGTGTAGGCCTTTATCAAGGGCGAACAGTATCCTGTAATGTACATTATAAAGTTCACTAAATAGTCTTTAACATCATAAAATAAGAGAATTTATGATTGAAAACAAATGTTAATGATTGTTTATCTCATGGGATTGAATTGTACAGGTATGCATCGGTGCAATTATGGAAAGGACGTAGTACAATCGTTAAATATATATTTGTAATACCTAGTGAACTGACAATATGTATGCAATTTTTTTTAAATTAAAATGTGTCAATAAATGATATATTAGATTTACAAATAATCCTTATTGCATTGCATTTTTGATTCCTTGTTAGTACAATTGTTCAGTCTGTTTGTTTTGTTTGTGTTTAATTCTTTTTATAAATTTCATGAATTCAGATTCTTAGCAGATGACATGAACATGAATGAATGTGTCCTCCTAGAGTTGTACCTTGAGCTTGTAGTCGGTGGGGAGATCGCATCCCAAAATTTGATCAGCGAGCATTATTCCGCAGTCACACCAACACCCGACACCAGAGGTACTGAATTGGACAAAATATTACATTACGAGGGGGGTGTTTCACAAAGACTAAGATCAACTTTAATATGCCACTGTTTGCTCTCACCATTTACTAGCGTTTGTCTCTCAAGGGACGTACAAATCATGTTCACAAATTTACAGAATTTATATTTTTTGATAATTCATTATTGAAGGAAAAATATCTAAAGATCATAATGGTGAGAGCAAACAGTGGCATGAGTAGCCTGCCATAGTTAAGTCCAACTTAAAGTTGATCTTAGTCTTTGAGAAACACCCCCCAGGAATGGCCAAGAATCAGTTGGTTTGGAAGCAGCTTGGAATCGGTTTGGTGGTGTGACTGAAGTATATTGATTGATACCTTTGAAAGAAAAAATCAGTTGAATTATGTTTGTGAGAATTTATGAAAGTGCATGATGTTGGTAGATTACAATGGATATTTGTCTTTAAACACCATCTGGAAATGTATAGAGAAAAAAGCAGCAGAATATGTGACCACACAAATCAGTCCCTTAAATCCATGGCATGACCTAGGCATAAGCAGGCCCCCAGTTTCAGAACTTGTTTTTATCACATACTTAATATTTTGAGATGGTGCCTAGCACTATCAAAATGAAAACAAGTACCCCGGTAGGAGTAAATGGAATACAGAGAAGATGAAAGACTAAATAAATGAATACATGAATCGGGTCAATTTCGTTTTCAAGTTATATCAGCTTTATTCCATTACTGAATAAAATATGTAGACACATTTTCAATGTAACACACATTAACTCTCTCCCCATGTTTTCATTCCAAATATGCAACCATCTACAAATATTGGGGATAGCAACAGTAAAATTAAACAGAATGAGATTTAATTTGAATCATATTCTCAATCATTTTGGGCCAAAATGAAGGAGACCATGGAGTATAAACCATGAGACTTTGTAACAAGGAATTCAGTCATTCACTCAAAAAGAGTAGTCTATGCACAAAGAGCTTGACCATTTTACTATCTGAATCTTTAAAAATTGTAAAAGATCGGAGACAAAATGTTACATTGTACATATCTATCGGAAGTAGACCATCCTTCAGAAAGCTCTTTAAAATGTGCAGTAGAATACACAGGGTAAACCAGGTCCTATTGCCTCTAAAGTGAAGTACAAACTAAATGCCAAAAGCACTAAGGTGCATGTAAATCCTACAAGGAACTTGTCAGACAATTCTTTGGGACACAAAGAGCTCACTCCAAAAATTATTGGAACTCTCTGAGAAATAAATTTGGGCTTTTTCAGGAAATGTTGCAAGCATACATGCTTGAATAAATCTCTATAGCATTTCAAGATATCATTGGTCTAGGTTGAGGGTACATCGTTGAGGTTATAACTCTGCAAGGTTGATGTGTGGCCACCATGGGTACTTCTCCTTCATCTTCTTGCCTTCGGTGAAAA
>JARBES010000118.1:23746062-23757330 GCA_030265145.1 Strongylocentrotus pallidus
CCGCCCCCCCCCCCCCCCCCCCCCCACACAACAGCCTGGAAGGCAAAGCCCTTTCCACGACGAAAATAAAAGGGCCTAGTGCCCCGAAAGAGACCCGCCTGCTTGAATTAATTCACATGACTAATCTGACTTTTGCAAGAAATTTCATTGTATGAGCCTTTTTTAAAGGGCCTGGTAGGGGTATGAGAAGAGAGTTCCCATACCCTCGTAAAGAGATATTGTACATGGTGTTTATAGCATTGGAGTTTTTCATAGACAAATAATACAATTCAACCATATATTTTCGTTGTGGATTTTTTTTTTGAGGGGAGGGAGGAGGCTGCTGCCCCTTCCCCCATTAGTATGCCAGTGGTAACAAATAATTTCATTTGTGACATTTCGTAATCTTACTCTACATAATATCGACCGTTTTCTGTGAGTTCTCGTTTAAATAAAAATTGCTCAACTACACTGAGCACGCTCCAAAAGCCAGCTCTGTGTAAAACCTTCTATCACAGCGACTGTCTTGTAGCGTCAAATCCTTCAGTCGAGGGAGGTTATACAATAATATAGCTAGATTACGTGATGTTTGTTTATCCCATATATGTTCATCATGTTCAGTGTTAATCGTTCACTCTTTTATGATGATGAACATATGTTAAACGATTGTTTATATTCAATAACTCTCATACTCACCCGCACACACACATACACAAAATGGAAATCCGTATAGTAATTCCAAATGCAAAACTAATTAGCATCAACAATAACGAATAATTTTTAGAATAGATAACATCACAACTAGAGAATAAATACATTACGGTTACAATTCCCTTTTGGGAAGAAAAACGAATTTTCCAGAAAGGTTTAAAGCAAGTCGAAAAACAATAACTGAAGTTACTGCACTATTTCATAGTGAACCTTATTTGTCAAACGCGGATAATAAAAGAAAAAAATATTTTAAAGCTTTGGCCAACTAAGACATTGTAAGAATTTCTGAAGAGGGCCTTTGTTATCGATGTTTCTGTAATAAATTGATGTCTTGCACTCCCCCCCCCCCATTCAGATAATCCTCCGCCCCACTTTGCCCCATTCATACTCTCTGTGAGGATTCTCCATACCTTTGACGTCTTAACTTTACTTTGCAGGGTGCCATAGAAGTCTTCATCGAACGTCGCGCCGCTGAGTTCCAATGTTGTTAATGCTGTAGATGAGCAGATGACATCTGCTAGGTCACGGGAAACTGTCGGACTACACGATATTTTACTCAATATCAGAGCTTCCTATGAATAAAACAAAATGTGCTAGTTTAACTTGCGTCCAAGTAATTGATTTGCAATAGCTTCTTGAAGAGAAAAAAAAATGCAAAGTTTATACGAATTACAGTTCTATTAAACTAAAGACTGCAAAAATAATTTCCATTTTCGTTCACATAAATTCATTTCTTCAATGAAAGAGAAATAATTTGAGATTAGACATTAAAAGGGGTCTGTGGCAGTTATTTTATAGTATCCGATCAACATTTCACTAAAATATATACAATATGACAAAATCATTTCACAAAGAACTAGATCCCAGAAAATCAATCATTTATATAACAAAATGTGAAGTTTTATTATTTCATGTTAAATTACTGCAATTCAACTATTCTCACCACTGTTATCTTTTCCATGATGAAAATATATCCAGAGACAGTATGCGTCGACATCTTGTCGTCGATTGTTAGTGACTCTTGTTCTGCAAAGAGGTGCTGTCCGACCACTTTTGCCGAGTCTTTACCATACGCTTCTAAGCCAATTTTGAGTAACTTTTCTACTGCTAAGAGGTGCTGTCCGACAACTTTTGCCAAGTCTTCATCATGCGCTTCGAGGACGATATCCACTAGAATGTGCATATACATTATATAGTGCTGTAATTTATAGTATCTCATGTTAATTAGCCTGTCAGTGACATCATTAGCGACGTTCTTCGTTTGAGATGCAGTAAAGTATAGAAGGTAGCGGAACTCTTCTGCTCTCTGAATCACACCATTCATCGCCTTGTCATACTGCTCGTGATCAGACTCCAAAAGAGAGGCAAGATACATACCGCCGAGGTATTCCTGGAATAACTTGTGAGGGAAGAAGACATTTTCTCTCACGAGAATCGTCGGCTTAATATGTCTATCTTGTCTACAAACTAACTGGGTTTCATGACTGAGTACTCCAACTCTACAACATGTCTCCATTGCTTCTTCACACGAACTGAAATCTTCTTTTCCATAAACGAATTTCTTGTTCAAGACGCCAGATAATGCAATTTCCCCAATTTGTGAGAAACAAGAGTCAAGCTGCTTATATTGTGTAACATTTTCTACATCAAGATCTGTGACCTGCTTGGAAACGTAGTGGTCTTTCAGGGATATGATGATTTCTAGGAACAGCTCAGAAAATGTCTTTAGTCTGCGAATTAATTCTCGTTTCTTGCTATCAGAATCCCGCCATAAAATACAAAGCATTGCGATGTAAATTGGAAAGGGAGCCATATTTTCTTGAATACCATCATTTTCTTCAATGAGTTTAATCAAATCTCGACTTGCCTGACAGTCGTCCGCAAAATATTTGTTGATGTAAATTGAAATATGTTTTTTATCAAATCCGGCCACCGAAATACAAACATATGTCTTCATGAAAATTGCATTTGATTTGATTTGGTCTGCTTTCCAAGGCCGTGTTGTAACGAGGACTCTACATTCCTTGAACTTTTCCGAACTGATTATCTTAGCAATGTCGTTCCCTTGTTTGACAAGATCACCGTCATACTCATCTAGCCCATCAAATATAATGAATACCTTCGAGGGATTACCCAATATGTATTCGTCGATCTGGTGTGGGTGTACCGAGTTACTATCTGAGAGAAATGTCTTTGCGATATCCCCTACTGTTTGATTTCTGTCGATGTCACGCAGAGGAATAACAAGAACCCAGACAAACTCGCCAAATTCATCAGCTCCATTCGTCCAGTCCCATGCCATCTTGGAACAAAATGTAGTTTTACCTGCTCCTCCTTCGCCTTCAACCATGAGACGTTTTGGTAATTCCCCGTTTACCTTTGTTTTGAGAAGTTCCTTGTAGTCAAAGGATATCTTCTTTCTCGTTCCCTGTTCGTTTCTGAGAAGAACTAGGTCAGTGTAAATCCTTTCGAATTCTAAAACTAAGCGGAAGTCAAGTGGGTCTGTCTTGATCTTGCATAACCGTGTTCGGTAGAAGGTTTTGAAGTCCTCAGCACATCGGTCTACCTGTTCTTGTGTAAGGGGTTGTGTGTGGTCTCCTACTGCTGATTCTGTGTGAATAAGTTACATCGATAAAAACCAAAAATGTATTGAAAGTTTTCTAGAAAAAAGCAAACCTTTTAACGTTAAAACATATGATATTCCTCACCCAAGAAAGCCAGCCATCTGATTGGTCGAAATTGCAGTCTTGGTTTTAGCCATTCCCGTAAATAAACGAAAAATGCCAAACCCATGTAATAGTTCCAGAGTAAATCAGTAAAATCCTGGCAAAGTTCCAGTTACCGGGAAAATAGTTCATTCTTGCTGAAATACCCATTGGTTCACGTGTTAAAAATGTCTTTGTGGAATGCTTATTGGTTTACGTGTTGAAATTCCAGTTACCGGAAAAATAGTTCAGTCTTGCTGAAATACCCATTGGTTCACGTGTTAACAATTTCTTTGTGGAATGTGCATTGGTTTACGTGTTAAAGCTCTTTGTGGAATGCGCAGCGCGGCTACAACACAGTTTTTGTGCAATTAATTTGGTTGCTACATTTGCACACAGTGCAGACGCCGCCGATCTCGATTGTAGGCCTAGATCTACATGTAATGACGAGATGACGCCCATTTGGAAATATGGAGAAAAGCCTGTTATTGCATATGCATGGCACCTTATTTTTGAGTATCACCTTCAAGTTCAGGATCACAAGCAATTAAGGTTTGCATCTCGATTTAGAAATAATTTGTTTAATGCACGTAGATCTAGACTGTATATTTATGCGTGCAATCTCAATGGGAAGGATTTCAGCACACAAACTCGAGTGGTGCGCGATCAGACACCCTATTAAGACTAGGTCTCGATAGCGTAAACAAACTTGATTACCATGTTTGGTAAGTCGCACATGTATTCTATGACCCTTTTCGGTATATAAAAGTAATAATGACTACTTTAATTTTCGAGACATAGTTGTTTTTATACGCTCAAGGGGAGGTTACAATCGGGCTATTGCCCGAGGCTTCTATGTCTCTCAAAGCAGTCATTATTGCAATGACGAAAATCGTAATTTTCGTTCACATTCTGCCCCATTAATATACTTATCCTCCTCCTCCTTATCCTTATCGTCCGGAAATCCCATTTGTTTTCCACATAGTGCTTGTTATTTCTAGTTAGGTGCTCTCCTCGTGTCGTTTTCCTTTCAAATTTCATAGGCATAATCTCTGACATCTCATCAAGGTCACTATTTTCTTCGATTTTCGAAATCACTCATGCATAACCGTCCAGGCGCCATTTTGTCCGTTTCTGGTCAATTTTAAGGCCTTTCTTTCTTCCTTCCTATCTCCACTATCCTGGATCCTACAAACTTCTAACAAATTCCTCTAGATAGTTTAAGACATGTTCTTTCATCTGCTATCTATAACCTGACCTTCAAAATGCCATCTTCGTACTCAAAATTCAAATCCGAAACCGACTCAATCAAAAATCTCTCAAATTCTTGAAAAATTGACCCCTACAAATCTAAAATTGCCATAACTTTCTTATATAAATTCCGTTTAGTTTTCAAATCTCACAGTATATTTATCACATAATTGCACATAGCCATGCCAAATTTCACGCTCCAATGGCTATGCGCAAAATAAATAGCGCCCTCTAAAATTCTGGGAATTGGCTTTCTTTCTGTGGCCGTATCTCTATTGTGTCTTGGCAAAACCCGTACCCTTTTTGGATTTAGATACTTGAACATATGCCTTTTCCAGCCATATACAAAATTATATACCCTAACACTAACCGACTTTGCAAAAAATGCCCTCCTAATATGCAGTTTTTAAGAAAATTGAGAAATAACCTCAACTTGCTCTAAAATTACCATCCTTATGCCTACGTCAATGAAACTTGGCAGATACATGTATCCATATACGTGACAACTTTCTGCTAAGTTTAGTAATATTCGAATATGTCAGCTTAAAGTTATCGCCCAAAATGATGAATTGACTATGCATTACGTAATAGCGCGTTTAATGCGTGCAATACATTGCGCGCAGATGACAATGGTGTCAAACTGACCGCTGCGCAATGAAGTGCCCTTTCGAATGATACCAATCATGGTATATGTTAATACACAGGAAATTGTGAGTAAATCGCATTTGAACAAAGGTCACTATACGAATTCCGCCGAGTTTCCGCCCGATTAGAACACGTATCGGCTATCACGTCATTTCTTTAGACTGCTTTTCGCCCCCTAAAGGTCCTTCTTTTTTTTCTTGAAAATTTGCAGTGACATTCCGAGTTGGAATACGCAGGGCACCTTGAAGCCGGGTATTTAAAATTGGTCAAGGGGGTCATATAATACGCCATTTTGTCCTATAAATCTATTTAAAATCACGTGTTTCGTTAGGATTATCATAGGAAAATAAGAGAGTGGTGTACAATAACAACCAAGAAATTCTCCTTCCAATGAAACCAAATACGGCCCATAAAGAGACATAAAGAGAGAGGAAAAAAACAATTTAAGTCCGGTCATAATACAGATCCTGTACGTTTTCCGCCCATGCATTACACGCATTGTCTATGGGGCAAATCGGGTTCACGCTTTCGGCCCCCAGAACGATCTTTATTTTTCTTGAAATGTTTTTTTATAATTTGTCAAAGGGGAATTTTAGACACCATATTATACTGTTTATGATTATGTTAGTATAGACGACCGTTAGTGCCACATCGCTCGTCATTGCACGCATATCGTTGTGCCACGATTGCAGGTCTAGTTATTACTATATTATTACCATTTCATTTGTTTACGTTTTCAAAATATCATATTCTTAAAAGAACAAACAATTGAGCTACCTATCAACTTACTGAATACAACTTGAAGCAGTGTTGAACAATGTTCCCAGTTTTATAAATCTGAGATGCATGGCCCTACGTGTTATCAGTGTCTGTGATATGGTGTAATATTGAACCCCCAACAAAATTAAGCTTCAAGTTGATCATGAAGTGCTTCAAAAAAAAAAAAATCTTTCACTGGCCGGTCTCATCACACTCGTTACCCCCAATAGACTGTAGTGTTATAAAAGCTATTCAAAACCGTTGGGAAAACGGTTTCTGACATTTCGAATCCCAATTATAAATACACTGTTGGTCATAAGGCTCCCCCAAAAACAAAAAATCATTTGGTTGTCCTCGACCGCCCGCTCGTCATTTTCGGGCCGCTCGTATCTTTTTTAATTAATTTTTTGTTAATTGTTTTTATTTAATTTGTTTTGGGGGGGAGCAATCTTAAACGCCAGACATGCCATTTTATGCATTTGGCAAGGATCAAGATCCGTCCCGTTGCCAGTTTTATCTTTTCAGTGCGCAATTCTGTATTTATTAAACTTGCCATTTTTATTTTTCTATGTCAAAATGCCGTTCATTCAAATCAGGTTCTGAGCATTCTTTAACTCATTTTAAAGCCCATCTGTACTAGTTTACATGAGGGATTAGCCCAACCTGCAAGGTCACTGGACAGATGGTTATCTCATCAAATCAGCTCTCAGTTAACATAAGATAAAGAGGATCATGGGGGACCAATGGTCACCGTGACCGATTAGGCATTGTTTATTATATAGAGGGCACAAGTAGCTATAAGTAGTACAGTGGGGATTTAAATGGTGCTGTATATCAAAGCCAAAAATACTTTCTTAATATATTTCTTATATTCATTGTACATTTAACTAGTCTGTTACCATATTAAAGTGTTTTATTGACTTCGTTTGTTTAAATGCTTGACATCCCAATTATTTGTTTGTTTTTTATGGAAAAATATTTATCCCCCCCCCAAAAAAAAAAGGGAAAGAAAAAAGAAAAACAATCAAAAAATAACCCCCCTAAAATAGAAGTTACGTAATACCTTTGAATAATGTTTCAAAGTTGTATTAACCTATTCGTATTTTTACGAACACAATATAGGTATGTTTTGTTCTTTCTACTTGTTACAATTATCTATTCGTTGACAAAGTATGTACGATCCAATCCAATATTGTTATAATAATCATTGTATTTTTATCACGAATTTAGACAATTCGAATCTATAGGGAGGTATCTCTTGATTGTTTTATGAAGTTATATATGCAGCTAAAGTAATTCCTACTCACCTTCTAGCGATTTTTCCTGACGATAGCTTGTACCTGTATTCAAAAATAAATGAAAACTTGAAGAATTGGGCATGATAATGAACGAAAATATTAGTTGGGCTAGTGTAGGCTCGCTTCTAAAAGAAAACAAATGGGTATAGCGAATTGGGGTTCTGTAATCATTCTATACACCAGCCTCGTTTAAATCAATGCATAATAATAGATTGGTGATCTAAAAGATTTTGTTGTTCTTTATTTGAGGGGGTTGAGCACTATTAGAAACAACACGATTTGTCTGGTTCAGAAGTAATTCCTTTTCTGGAGTAATTGTACAATAATACAGAAATGTGAAATACACCAATACATCTGCCATTCGTTGATCAGTAAGAATAAATAACGCTACATAGCTGGGATAAAAGCGCGTGTAGGTCCACCTCTCGATTGATAGCATTTTTATTCCAATTAAATACGGCTATTTACAAGGGTGTCCTTTATTAGGTTATTACAAAAGTGACCATGTGATTAATAGTTGTATTACGAAGTTACCCATTTACCTTCTGATATTTTGCCTGCTAGCAAATTAAGGTCTTCCCCTCGTAGTTTTTCCACGAGGGCACGTCGGCAATCAGAACCATCAGTTTGTTTTATTTTCCACATGCATAATATTTCGAAGATAGATGCGCAAACGTCTAGGAGGTTCTTTGTCAGAATGGTTTTACTTTGTGCTTGCTCGAACCCCAAAACAATGCACAAAGTGTAGTAATATTGGGGGGATACTTCATGGGCCAGTGACAACAGCTCTCTTTCTTGTAAAGGACCAATGAATCTGATGGAGACAAAAGAGCGACAACGATGGAGTTATGAGGATCGTAATCGTGTTTTTAATATATTGCTTTTTCGTCTTTAAATCTTCCATTTAATACATAATGTGTTTTAATGGTCATATCCAATCTGATAAACCGATACAATTGGTTTGAAAAGTAAACTGTTCAAGACATCTCACCTCAAATCATCAGAATTACAATACAATATATTATGGTACTCACATCAAGAATGACCCAAGTTATCGACATATCTATAAGATGAGAAGTAGAAGCAAGAGTGGATGGGTTAGGGTACACATGCCTCTGACAAGATAACCAGTCGTTGAACACCATTTCATTCCATTAACTTATTGAGACTAACGCCCATCCGGCCCTTTTCTTTTTAGGAACCATTCCACTTTAATACCCGATAACCCTACTATTGAAGAATTGTCATGATAATAAAACTACATTTGAAAAAAGCCTACCTGTCCTGGGGCCCAGGGTTCATCTCTACATCCCCCGCCTGTATTAAAAGCTGCTCAGAAGAGATCGTAGTCGTCTTCTTGATGTCGGCCCCACTTTTCTCGAGACAAAAAGATTTAGGAGAAGTCTTGCTGAATCTCGTGGTGAATTCAACCGGAGTCATATCTTTTGCAGAAGTGGAAGCTTGATTTGTGTTGTATTTGATGTTAGATTCAGTTGGAGCGCTAGTCTCTTTAATGTTAGATTTAGTTGAAGGGTTGTTATCTTCGATGGCAGATTCATTTGCAGTGTTTATGTTTTTGAAGATAGATACAGTTTGAGTGTTGTTCTGTTTGATGGTAGATTCAGTTATAATGTTCTTCTCTTTGATGGTAGATTCAGTTGAAGCACTTTTTTCTTTGGTGGCAGATCCAGATGTAGTGGTGTTCTCCTTCATGTTAGTAGCATTTGGAGAGTTGTTTTCTTTTATTGTAAATTTAGTTAGTCTAGTGTTATCCAAGTTGATGGTAGGTTTAGTTCGAGTAATGATCTCTTTGCTAGTAGATACACTTAGGTTCTTGACCTCTGTAATATACGATTTAGTTGGAGGGTTGTTCGCTTTGATGGCAGTTCCAGTTACAGTCTTTTTCTCTTTGGTGTTCTTTTTCTTAGACGTTTTTCCCTTTGATGTTTTTGGATTTGTTGTTTTTCTCTCTGATGGTCCATCTCTGATAATAGAGGGAGTTTTGTTCTCTTTGGTGATATCATTCTTTGGGGTGTTGTTGCATTCTATGGTAGATTCAATTTGAGTGTTTTTCTCTTTGAATCTGGATTCAGGTACAGTGTTTTTGTTTCCAACTATAGATTTGGTCGGAGTGTTGTTGAATTTGATGGTAGATTTACTTCGGGTGCTGTTCTCCCTAATGTACGATTCCGTTGGAGAGTTTTTCGAATTGAGGGTAGTTCCAGTTGCAGTGTTGTTGACTTTGATGGTAGATTCAGCTTTTGCGTACTCATCCTCAATTAGCACCAGATTATCTGGCAAGTCCTCATTGCTTTTTCTGACGTATGACAAAACAATGTAGGCCAAGCTGCTACACACGATTATTATTATAAGACATGTTATCCCCCAGGAAGATTCACTACTCCACTCCAGAAAATGATTGTAACTTGCTAGCAAAGACGGAAAATCAAAGACGACAAAGAAGATCAAGGATAACAATAAAGACAATAACAACGACATCAACAGGCTGAAGAAGAAAGGAAAGGTAGAGTCAGTTCCATTGCTCTTATGATATGTGATAGATTCCGTTTGACGGGTGTTCTCTTTAATTGTAGATTCACTTCTACTGCTGTCTTCTTTGTGAGAATCATTCGTGGTGTCGTTATAAATGATACTAGATTCATTCTGGGCATTATCCACTTTCACAACCAAGTCGCTTCGTGTGGACTCACATTCGTCTTCTGATCTATCCTTCTTTTCAAGGAGCCTCTTTTGCAATATCTTGAGTAGTCGGATTCTCTCCTTCAATAACTTTTCTTTTCGCTCTCGTATGACGTACTCACTGACCGAATGTATGATTCTTCCTATCCGCACCCGCCATTCACCAAGTGAAACAGGCATCTTGAATTCGTCGGGGAGTCAAGCTTCTGCTGAAGTGGTATTTCGTAACCTAATGACGAGAAAAGGAAAAAAATAAACTATGACTTTAATAAACGTATTTTGGGGGGTAATAATGAAGGAAAGAACAGTACAATTTCTATTTCAACCATATCAGTTTAGTATAATTGATGAAACAAGTTTATAGCCCTACTAGAGCTTGAATCAGATGAAATCTGAAATTACATTATATATGCATGCATAATTCAGCCCCCGGTTATGATATGATATATACTATATATATATAAAACATATATAATGCGAAATATGAGAATATTGGCTGCGTAGACATTTGCGTTGACATTTTTTGGAGACCTTTTTATTTTAGCAATATAACAGTTATCCCCTCTTATCCTTTTGCATTGAATTTATTTCTACGAGACTTGCCAAAAGTGTTGTATGTAAACTGACATGTTGTTTCGATGTATATAGTGTAATGTAATGCAAAACATTTTTTAAAATTCGTGTTAAGTTTATAATTTACATTTATTCCCTGTAAGACAAAAACAGGCGCAATCTATGTTCAGCAAAGGTTATGTTTGAATTTTATATGAGGTTATCTAATATTATCATAATGTGGTAGTTAAGAGCCTGACTTATCCGATGAATTCAAAGTTCAGTAAAAGCATATTTACATTACATGATTTAGATCTCCAAATTCCTGATTCGTCTATCTGCAGTGGCGACACCAGGATATGAAGTGGGGATTGCGATTTGGTATGCAATTTGTAGAAGTCTCATCGCCAGGGACCCGTTTCTCAAAATGTCAGTAGCTTTTAACCAAAAAATGTCATTTGTCGCAAATGACAAAGCTTTGTAAAATGGGGCAAAATCTAACTATGAATATGCTAGGGGTGAGGGCGGTTGGTGTAGGCGAAAGAAAAAGATCCTTACTTAATGTGCGTATTTGAATGGAGGGGGATAATTCAACCAAAAATGTTCGTGTTTTAGTGTACAACCCTTCATATTTAGTACAATAGAAGTAATAACTGGAGACACAGCCC
>JARBES010000118.1:24150020-24171040 GCA_030265145.1 Strongylocentrotus pallidus
ATTCATTCAGATGGTCATATCTCAGCCAATACTTAACATATTCAATTGGTTTTCGACATTTGGACATTATTTTTGATATTCTTTCGGAATATGAAGAAAAAATTGAGAAATTCTAAAAATAGATTTTTGATGACGTCACACTTCACCACTCTATATAGAAAACAATGCCTAATCGGTGACCATTGGTCCCCCATGATCCTCTTTTTCTAATGTTAATTGAGAGCTGAGTTGATGAGATAGCCACCTGTTAGTGACCTGGGTGGTCTAATCCCTCCTAGCCAAACTAGTACAGACGGCTTTTAAAGAAACATCATTAGGTGGATTAGTCCTTAAAAAAAGGACTGTTGGTTTTTCTTTTATGGAAGGAAAAAGCTCTTTAAACTATAGAACCTTTTTTTTAAAGGAGGTAGATAGGGAGGATAGTTGGTTGTTCAAAAGAACATCACTTCATTGAGCAACCCACATCTCAGTATATTGACTAGTGTGAAAATAGATGTATGACCAACAGTCGATTTATGGACTATAATTTGTTCTGTAGGATCTGAACAAATATCAATTTTTCGACAACACAGCTTTTAACAACTCGATTGGTAAGTAAAGTATTTGTGACAAAAAAACAAACAAACATCCAGTTGAACCACAAGGGTTTTTAAACATGTGAATGGGACAGATTTGAATTTTTGATAATGTTTACAAATTGGCGGGGGGGTTGAATTTGAAATAACATGTTGAAAATCAGTGAATGTAATTCATTCTCAATCAAAATTATTTGTAAAATAGTCATTATTCACATTTGTTTGAAATCTATGCTTCTGATTGGTTATCAGCAGATTTGTCACTGATTTTTGTCATTGAAAAGAGGCTTTGTGAAACACCCCCTGGATTCGAACAACAAAAGACTTTGAGCTTCGAACACATCTTGTTCCTACACCTTTCTAGTGTCAATCTACCATGTTTGAATTGTTTGATAACTTCACAACAGATGTTGTATGTACACACAATGTAACTTTATTCTTTACAAGTAAAAAATGACCTAGAAATTGTTGATGACCTTTGCTAAGAACTTTCAACTCTGTTATGAACTTTCAGTGTCAATTGTTTAGAACAGAACGTTCCAATTCTCTCTATAATGAATGCAAAATGATATGAAAGCTCTATTTGTGCAAAGCTGAACATTCCTGAGACTGTAAAAATAAAAACTCATCAAATGAAAGAGCATACATTGATACACATGCACATAAGATGAAAGAAGAGAGTATAAAAATAAAAATAAATCTATCAAAATGAAAATCATACATTCAGGTAGCTTGATAAATCTACAGCATCTTGAAAACTCAGAATTAGGTAACTCTGACAACACAGTACTCATCGAAAAAAATTCAGAATGAGGCAACTCTGATAACAGGTCATGGTAAAAAACATTGGAGAACAATAAAATTGAATGATGAATTTCCTTGAAAGGAATATAATACATGTATAATTATATCAAAAAAATGTGTTATGGCAGCAAAATACGAATTTGATACCAAATGACACAATGCAAATTTGATCACTGAAGTGACAGAATTAAGAGAACTGGAAGAGTTTTGACTTATATCATTTACACAGATTTAACACCCTTAAAGGGGAGGTCTACCCTCATATTAAATTGGTTTTAATAGAAGAAGAAAATGAGAGGAACAGGTCAGAAAAAGTTTGAGCAAATTCTGCATACAAATAAGAAAGTTATGAATTTTTGAACTCGCGATCGATCAAACACAAACTGGCAACTCTGTGAGGTATCTTACGAGCTCCCCTCCCATTTTTCTATCTCTATTAAAACCAACTAAATCTCAGAGTTGACTTCCCCTTTAAGGACTCTTTCAGTTACGACAAAGTAAACCGCCACCGTTTATGTAAGTGTAAATCAGCGGCAACTGCGTGCATCAAAAGTCATGCCTTCCCACGTAGCTACATGTGTATGTATCAAAGGATTCATGTACAGAAGCGTAACACACTTTACAACATCGTTTATTAAAACGCTGCAGTTTAGTCACGTCATATCTGAACGAGGCCCTACACCATTCTAGCTTTCAGCAGATATATATAGTGCAGCATATCCAATAACAACGTACTAGATCTACCCACATAAAACAAAACACCAATAATGCCAGGAGGTATATAGAGTAGCAGCAGAAAACGAGAGCTGAGTCGGATGCATCAAGGTGAAAGATTTCATTAATTCAAGAGGTCACATGCTGTCTTGCTAAAAAATAAGATTTGAAATATACCCATCTTGAGTACAAGATTCACATGCCAAGCATGCAATCTCTGTGTTGCTAGGAAAAAGTACTTGAACCATAATACTGACCATGAAACTAAGATTATTTTCATTCAACTTATATGGCTTATAGAATCCCAAGTAATTTCTGCCTAATCGTAAAACCATTCCTTCATCATTCATCTTACATGTGTTTAACATTGTGAAGGGAAAAACTCCTTCACTTTCTCCTTCCCCACAGTTCAAGTATCCACATGCGATCCAGTTTGATCGAAAGTTTGTGCGCACAAGTGTAGATGTAACTACCACCAAGTATCGTGGAACAATCTCGCCCCCCTGCCCTAAATCAATGGGGCATAACCAATTGATTGCCGGAACCGGGTTATTCCTAAACTACACGCAAGTCTGTGGGATACTTCAGTAGTCGACGGGCTAAGACAATCACAATATCCGCAATACCTCAAGACGATTACATGGTAAGTTTGCTATTGGAACCAATTGGACTCAATGCCCCGCTGCCCCTTCGTCGCTTGAATCCTCCATGCTCTTGCGCTTCACGGACTGAACGGGTGTCCTCTGCCTGAATTGGTACCTCACCGTTTTGGAAGGCGTGGTCTTCAGGCTGCTACACTGGGGAACGCTCCTACTTCTACTGCTCACGGGGCTTCCCCCGACCCTCCTGGCCTTGACCTTCTGCTGACACAGCCTCCCACTGGCACTGATGGTGTATGTCACCTGACTCTTTGCCTTGATCGACGATGTCGACGACGAGAGGGCGGTAGATAGAGGTAGGAAGCAGTTGCTGGTGCTGGGTATGTCGCCAGCCGTCAACGAGAGGCCTTTGGACGATGACGATGATGGGTGTGATGTTCTGGTTCTCACAGACACAGACTGGCTCTCGTCTAGTACGACCCATGAGGCAGAGGACCGGGTGGCAACGTGGTCCCTGCTGTCATTTTTAGGTTGAGTTTCCTCGTGTGGTTTGTCTGGATGAGCATAAGAACAAGAAAGCAATTCAAGTTGGCTCTTTCAAAAATATCGAATACACTTTATATTTGCAATTTAGTAGAAGGAAAAGAAGGGGAAGGAGAAAGAAAAGAAGGAGAAGGAAAAGAAGGTGAAGGAGGAGAAAAGATGGAGAAGAACAACAAAAAGGAGGAGAAGAAGAAGAAGTTCCATCTGCCTCTCAAAAAAAATCTTTCTGTCAAAACCCCCCCCCCCCCCCTTTTATTATTTGGATATTTCTAACCTAGAAAAAAGAGCGGTCTCAGACCTATACTATTTCTAATTACCTGTAAGTTTGGTATCTAGAGCAGAAATTGTGCACACTACAAATAATGAACAAATCCATATAAAAACAAAAATGACTAAACAATCTAGTTTTTGACAAGCTCAGGAATCACAAGGCTACCACGACAGTCGCAAAGCTTACCAGTAATCTGCGGATTGATATCTGAATCACTGATATCAAAGGGAACGACATCTACACCTAGCCATGGCTCCTCGTCCTCTGGAAACTCGTGGGTCGGCGTGGAAACGCGGTCGCTGCGGTCATCATGCAAATACTCTGCTGCATTGGGCTTCCTGCAAATGAAAGAAACCATTAGGAAAACTTGATTATGGAATTGTAATCTTTACGAGACCAGACAAGCCTGTACTGTAGTAAGCAAGTAATTAATTGCGTAGTCTAGAGCGCAGTAGCTTTCCACAATACTCCCTCGCTTGCCTGAAAAGTGAGAATCAAGGCGAGATGTACATGATGTGACAAAAACATGTTGATTTCTTCATGTTGGCTATTACTGGTATGAATTTCAGTCTGAAAATTAATTAGAGGACAGATTAATTACCACAGATTCTGACTTCGACAAACCATTTTAAAGGAAAATCCAAACTTAGTAGCATGCTATTATAAAAGAAAGCACATTTATAACTTCTAAATGGCCGAATCGGTAATGTCAAAAAGACGTAGTGCCAGACGACTTTCCCATTTGTTCCACGACACAAAATGACATAACATCCATTTTTCAAAATGTATCACTCAAAGAGTCTGATATTTTTTAGAGGAACTCTAATAGTATGCTATCTATAATATATTTTGACAAGTTCCTGTAGGGAGAAGACACTGACCATATTTCCAATTTGAGATTCGATAGATTTAGTGATCTCATATTTCAAACATTCATGACTCTCTTTCTATTGGTCCAAATTTATTTCAAACTTTCGTCAGTCGCTTTCTTAGAAATGAACTTATTACAAAGGTTGGATTGCCATATAAGGCATGACAAAACATTCTTCAGATGAAGTTCTTTGTTCTTACATTTGACCTCTTGACTTTCTAGATGGTGACATGAGGAGGAATGCGTCCATGCCATCCTTGCTGGAAGGCATGGAGCCGTCGTTCCTGCTCGAGTTTGCCGGCTCCTCATCGATCACCTCCTCGTCCTCCTCCACGCAGAGCATGGTCCTGAGCGTCGGGTGAGGCATGATGTCCAGCTTGCCGACCCCTAGGAAGAGGTCCTCTGAGAAACGCTGCTTGACCGCTGCCAAGGTCACGTCACGGTGGTCTTTGACGGGGTCATCCAGGTAACTGGTTGGCAAAGCAGATTTATTTATTTATTTATTTATTCATTTATTTTTTTGTCAGAGTAGCCCATTCACCAATAGTGGTCTTCCATGGGGCCCTGAATAATCATGAACATATTTACATCAAAAAGCATAACTGTTTATACAGAACAGTTAAAATAAAATTCCATAGTACATTTAGAAAGATATTCACACAGGAATAATAGATGTGGCACAAACGAATACTCCAAACAGATCATTCAAATGAACTTTAAAGTGTACATACAATCACCTACAAAAATAATCTGTCTACAGCTAGAATTGGACTGGGGTTCCATGTGGGCCCTAGCCTACAGGTGCATCAAGTAGTCAACTGTTGTCTTAATTTACAGTGTACATGTATAACAAACTGCAATGCTATTGTCTCCGGGGAAAATATTGGAACACGCAGGCATGAGAATGGAGTTTGTTGAAAAAAATGGAAGTTATAAATATCTGTAAAAATATGATCATACAGAGCCAAAGGCTCCGTGTCGAGCCAAATGCTAGGCATAAAACAAGGGTCCAGGGGACAGAGCCCATGGCGGGGATTTAAAAAAAATATGTGGAAATGATCAAGAAAATGTTTGCAATTTAGGTTGATTCTTTTTCTGCCTAAAAAAAGCGGGAAACGTGGGAGATTCTCATACCTGACAATAAAGGAAATGAGACCTACCATTTGCTATGAAGGTGCAATGTGCACTGTACTAGATCACAGAGTTCAAAGCCAGTATGTGCAACTAGTGGAGTGGGCCATGGAAAGTCTGCAAAGAGAGGAGAAAAAAAAAGAAAAAAAATAACAGAAAATATTATAATTTAAATTCTTTGGAAAGGTGACAAACAAACAGGAATGAACCTCAATGGCTCGTTACAACAAACAACAAAAACAACAAAAGCTTTTGTTTGAAATGCACTTCTCAGCTATCATTCTATAGCTTTATAAAGAAAATGGAAGGAAAAGAAAAAGAAAGAGGGATAAGCATTTCATGTTTCAACGAGTTTAATAATAACATTGATACTGATGACAGCAGGAACCTGCTGAAACACGTTGGTCCTTTGCCTGCTTTTAATACAGGATGCGTTGTATATGATGTGGCTACTTTCTGCTGCTAGAAAGTGTCCTGAGATCTGTCTTACAAAGAGTTGCGATTGATCCAAATCAATCGCAAATCCTCTTATCAATCTCAAGTTTGCAATCTCCTATCTCTTACCTAAAAAGTGTGATTAATATCAGTCACAAGTAAGTTGTGATTAATATCAACTCTTTGTAAGACGAGGCCCCGTATGAACATTGAGCAATCATCATTTAGACCTAAAGTACAAACAATATCCCATTGCTTCAATAAAATAATAATAATAATAATTCCAATCCAAATTAATTACCTGCACCGAGAACCAGCTGTGCAAGGAAGAGAGAGCAGGCAGCGATTAGAGCCCTGGAGTACTGGCCAAAGTCAGCATGGAGTAGAGACAGCTCACTGATGTACAAGGCTAAGTATTCCATCTTACTGTCCGCTGATACCACTTGGCAGAAGAGATGGAGGTAGTCTAAGATCGTCAGCTCCTGTTGTGGTCAAAAGAAACAGATTAGAATAGTCAATAACCGGTACATATCCTTGCGGGGGTGGGGAAGAGACTGAATTGTTATCTCTTCTTGCTAAAGTTTCAGTTCTAAATGCCCTCATATCTACCAATCATAAAAAATATAAAATCTGAAACAATTTATTTGTATGTATGTATTGACATTTTACGCCCCCCCCCCCCCCCCCTCTCTCTCTCACACACTCTCTTGATTTCTCTCATTCCTTTCTTTCTTTTGCTTTTTCTCTGTTTTTCACAAAACATTCATAAGTACTAGATCACCACCATCCCATAGAAACATGCATTTAATGGGATGACAAGAATTTGTCCTCTTTTCTCAATTTTTTTCTGCTTTTGTGTTCAATTCTGCCGATCTATTTGTCATTCCTAAAATTCTGTTTACATCCATGCTTTTTCTAAACAACTATACTACATGTACTTTGAAAGTATTAAAAGATGAAGTAAAGTGGATGTTCAAATCAGGTCAAAGGGTCACACTCAAGCAACATTTCCTTACCCTCAGATTTCCCTTGAGTGTTGCTACCACATCTCCCAGCATGCGTACCACATCCTCGTACTTGTAGGTACCGTCCGTGAGCCACGCGGCCTCACGGATTGTAATGATGTCATCTTCTAGTAATCTGCGATGAAGTTGAAAGAGAGGTACAGGTTAATGGGATTTTCATTCAACCAGTCCCATCAAATTATTGCAAGATTAAGGTCAAACAGTTTATCTTGTTTAATTACATGCAAGTTGAACAGTGTTCTATCTCTCTCTCTTTTCAATTAAGATACAAATGAAGATACGGTTTTACGACAGCACTAAAAGCACTGTCATTTGAATACTTACATGTATACATATGTACATTAAAATTCAAGCCAAATTTAAAAGAACAAGTGCTAGTCTTAAACAGAATATGCTTTAATAATAATGGTGGCTTCTTATATATAGCGTACATGTCCTTCAGCCGTGACGTTCTGGATACTCCACATTGTTACCCTGGTCAAATATGTAGCGCTCTCCACCATGTCTTGCCTAAGGACTTTGGTGCCTGGCTGGGATTCAAACCCTCAACCCTTGGATTGATAGTCAAGTGAATGAACAACTGTATTATAAGATGATGACTTGGATCCTAATCAAATGAATCCCCCCATGTATTACCTTGAGCAGATGACCATGCATGTGATGCCCACCAGTTGCAGCGTTGACCGAGAGATATTCCTGGCCATGAGGTAACGGTCAACCAGCTGGACAGCACTGTGGATGGTCAAACACGAGTAGTCCTTCATGCTGCCGACTTCTACTAGCCAGTCGACTAAGATGTATCTGAAAAGAACAGATTCAAGAGAGAAAACTTGCATTTTAAATGTGATGACTGTGATTATGGAGATCAAACTTCGATGAAAGAAAAAAACATGCCAGGACGATTTACGTCTGTTAGTTGTGACAATTTCTTCCTGATTATTATAACACCCCTGAGATCAGTATAAAAAAAAATCGCCCTTCAGCCAATCTAGGCAATTCTGGACTTCCTGCTAGTAAATACTCAGATCTTGGACAAGCACGAAATAAAGTTATTGAGAGTATAACCCTGACATAAGTCTGTTGAACTGCAGTGATCAAGGATTTTCAACATGAGCTAAATATATGTCAGTCTCTTGAAATTCTTCATGTATTAAATGGTCAACAAAAATAATAAAACAAAAATGCCACACTCTATTTCAAATGCCCTACTTACTAACATGTCTAATGCATCACTCCCTAATACATGTATATACCTATGAAATTGTACAACAGACCAATCTAACTAATGCTTTATGAAACATGAAACTCTCTTAATTTCTGCTAATTTTTTGTCAAGTATCCTGCTCTTTTTACCTCATTGCACTATTGAGTCCGTTCTTGGACCTGAATAATGTGAACTTCTTGTCTTACTCCCATATATACATGTACATGTATGTACCAATAAGGTTGTACAACAGACCCATCTAACTAATGCTTTATGACACACGAAAGTTTCTTAATTTCTGCTAATTTTTTGTCAAGTATCCTGCTCTCTTTACCTCATTGCACTATTGAGTCCATTCTGGAACCTGAATCACGTCTTACTCCCACAAAAAAAATAAGTACCCATAAGATTGTACAACAGACCCATCTAACTAATTTGCTTTATGACACATGAAATCCTTTTAATTTGTGCTAAACTTTGTCAAGTATCCTGCTCTTGATCTTTACCTCATTGCACTATTGAGTCCATTCTTGGACCTGAGTAACGTGTGGACTTTGGTTGGTTGAGATTCTTTCACAAAGCCCCTCATCGCTTCCCTGGCATGGGACTGCGACACACCTCCAAGCTTGCCTTTGGCATACTCTGAATACAAACGCAACTGTAGGGGGAGACAGACAGACAGACAATCATAGAATGAAGATAAAGTATGAAATAATTGAAATATATGGATTACTTTAAAGATAGATTTAAGAAATGAAAGAACAATTCAAAAACAGGCACCAAAAGATACATACAGTGTAAGCAACGTTATTTATAAATGATAACGGGAATGTCACTCTTTAAACACAGCTGTGGGGAAGATGGACAGATGATCAAGGAATGAAGATAAAGTATGAAATAATTGAAATATATGGATTACTTCAAAGATGGATTTAAGAAATGAATGAACATTTCAATATTAGGCACCAAAAGATACATGTAGCAATATCATCAACATGACAGGAGATTTGACTCTTTGAATTGGATGATCAATAACTGTGCCATTTAGGTTCCTGCCTTTTTCAATATTAATTGGAGATTACATGCAAGCAATGTTGTGGTTTCTATAACCACCAAATTCATCTTGTAGAAGATTAATTAATGCATTGCATAAATCTACTCACTTTAGCTTCCAAACAGCCCTGAGATGCGAATTCCCTGAGTTGACGTAGAATGTTCAGATTAGTTGCATGGTCATTAGTCTGTAGAAATAGAGAAAAAATAGGAAAGAAGAAAAAAAAGTCAAATATAGGGAAATTCAGTTTCATTATTCAATATACTTCTTGTCGATCCAAAACTACAACAGAAATTGCATCACATGATGATGATGAAGACAACAGTTTTGCCATGGTCTAGTGGATAACGTCACTTGACTGTGGATCACATGTTTCACTGTTTAAGTCCCACCGCTGCAGTCATGTCCTCTGGCAAGACATTAACTTTCATTTTCCACTCTCCACCCTGGTGTAGTAAATGGGTACATGATAGGAACTTATTCCTTGAATGCTTTCCGTGGCTTAGGGCAGCTGGGCAAAAGCCGGTTTATAATATTTATACTTTGTAGGCACCTTGAGCATCCCCCGAGATGTGCATTATAAATGTAGTTATTATTAGTATGAGGTTGAATGATGATGGTATAACAGTAATGCATGACTTACACTGTCATTGAGACTGTTCTTCCAATACTCGTAGCTGGCTGCCACGCTACCCGCATCTGCTGCTTTCTTCAGCCACACCCTGGATTCAGACTGGTGACCATTTCTCTTCTTCATACTTGGATCCATATCCTGTGATAGATATTTGTAGATTGAGATAACATTCTTTATATTGACCATGAATGCATAAAGGTGAGGGGAAAATAAGGGGGAGGGGGGAGTAAAAGGTAGAAGAAGAATCTCTCTAAGCTTAGGATTAAGTCAGAGTAAAACAAACAAATTTGACATTATGTTTGAAAAGTTCTCTAAACAGATATTAGTTGTAGGGTCATATAACAATTTGCAACTGATTTGTATTAACCGCAACTTTGCAAACTCGTCCTCCATTTAAACGTACATTTTTAAAGGCTGATTTTTTTTTTTACTCTTTCTTTTCTTTCAACTAATAAAAACTCAACTTGAGCTCCTGATTTGGATTGCTCACAACAAACCCTCTGGAAGAGTGGAACCGGAGAAGCAAACCAATAAATATTCAGTCATTATATCACAATGTTAGCATGAGAATATGCAACGGAAGTCAGAAAAAATTACACCTACCTCAATGAATGAATGCAGCTTGGCAAGGCAGAATAGTACTGATCGGTCAGCTTCCTGTAAATAAGAAAATTTATGATTTCAGGTTACAAAAAAGAAATAAAAGGCAAGCAGCTATAAACCGAATGTACTTCTACATTCCTCTATCCCATGTTTCTGCAAAATAAAAATAATCAATTACATCTGCCAGTGATACTTTTTTGTTCTACCCACTAAAGGGTTGAATATTTAAAGAGAGGGTCTTCATTTTCCATGTGCATAAGGCTATAATTCACTGACACCAGACACAGAACCTGTAGGCCTATCAAGAAATACCCCCCTCGTTTCTCTCAGTCTTTGAGTGAGGAAAAAAGTAAGATAATGACGTTACCATATTTGGGAATGAATGGTAAATGCAGACTGCAGAGCATTACATGTTGGTCGAACAACTGAAGGTTAATCTTGGTGATTTACAACACCTGATAATGGGTAAAAACCTGAACAGTGTCAAATTCCTCATGAGAGCATACTACTATGCATCTTTAAAGCCTGTCTGCACTAGTTTGACCAGGAGGGATTAGACCTCCCTGCAAGGTCACTGGACAGGTGGTTATCTCATCAAATCAGCTATCAATTAACCTAAGAAATAGGGGACCATGGGGGACCAACGGTCACCACTTAGGCATTGTCTGCTATATAGAGGGCGCAAGTAGCTATAAGTAGTGCAGTCCTGCTTTAAGGACAAATTCCTACCTTTGATTTGTTGGAAATGTCTTTCATGCATTGGAAGACCCTAGCTTTGCAGCATGTTCCACAGTTGCTCCAGGGGGGACGGATGAGAAGCCATGTGAAGGGACTACTACAAGGAGCTAATTTCTCCGCGCTAGAAAAGTACTTGGCGGCTCTGCTCCCATCCTTACACAAGGAAGACTCCACTGAAAATGAAATTAGATATATTGAAGAATATTTAGCTTTGGGATAAATCAGAGGAACCTCAAGAAAAAAGGTAAATACATATCATGGACAAGAAGAAAATAAGATACCAAAGTACCATGTATGCTACCCTATAGTTTTGTTGTCAAGGTTAATGAAATGTTCGTAATCTTGGGTGACTATACTAATGCAAGTTACTGAAATGCTCCTATTATATTAGTTTGCTTGATAGCTACATTTTTCCTTTCAAACAAGCAATGTACAAGGAAGAGATCACATACTCATGCTGTGAGAGACTGAACTTGAAATTGTGGCAGCCAAATTGAGATGAGTATTACAATTTGATTCTTGGGCACACGCCTACACCCTACAGCAGATCATGCTTTCTACAATTAAAAAAACATTGATACAAGTTCATTTCTTAATTACTTCTCACCTCCTTCACTATACAAATATGCTACACCGAGTTTAATCAATGCTTCCAGGTTTCCTAATTCAGCAACCCTGTAGAAAAAATATAATGAACACAAAGAAATACAATCAATAGACATCTTAAAGTATAATCAAAATTTAGGAATACTGTCTAAATCAAGAGTGATGTACATGTATCTAAACCATCACTTGGAAACAATGATGGATTCATACGATTTACAACTATTTCATTCAAAATCAATTAAATTACCCAAAGCCATCCTTCTTTAATTGCATTAGTACATTCCAATAAAACATGCAGGAATATGCTGCATGTCTGTCCTGATAATGTATGTATAGCAAGTACAATATTAAATGTCTTTTGGTATGGCAAATTTTGGCTACTGGCAGGTGTGTTTAATAAAATCAGTAACCTGTTCTGTACAGTCATGTAGAAAGGTTTGTCAACTGTTTTTTGTAACTCTCATGCATGTGTTTATCAATGTGTTCGTTGATTAACTGATTTGTGATCAGATGCCATCTTTGGTGATTTTGAATTATAGTCCTCACGGAAGTCTTTGGACTTTAATAACCAAATGAAATCGTCCTTCCATGTTCATGGTTCAATTAAATGTCTCCCCTTATTACCACAGTGTGGCATCCTTTTTTTTGTTGAGTTTCGTACCTGTTGAAGCATTCCATTTCAGTTGAGTTGGAGGGCCACCTTCCTACGACACTGGCATTGGCCCATATCCTTGGGGTAGAGTCTAGCAGCCATTTGAATTGTTTGCTTATCTGTGTTTTAAAGAAGAACATAAATGGTAAGGTTAGCACTATGGCATACTTTCATAAATTTGACATCTTCATGTACCACAGTGGAATTTGCTAACTATCTCATCTGTAATCTAAATGGATCTGAAATGTTGTATTTAAAAAACTGAATATACAAATGAAAATTGAAATGTGATCATAGAAATTGACTGAGGTGAAGTAAATGGGTACCTGGTAGGAATTTATTCCTTGAAACGCAGCGGGCGTAACAGCTGCACTGCTAAAGCCAGGGAAATTATGCTGCATTATTGTAGAGCGCTTAGAGACTTCTGATAAAGTAAGGCGCTATATAAGCAAATATAATTATTTAAAGGTAGATGAATCCCATATCCATTATCCCCTTCATGTATACTTACTCTATACATATTCTGGAGATCACACATAGGAAGGAATTTCAGTAGGTAGATGAGGAGTTCGTCTGGGAGGTCAGTGAGCATGGTTTTTGGCAGCTTACTATTGCTCCTGAGAACCCGTACGTGGAGACTTGTTGCCCTCGACGACAACGACATCGGTGACTGTTTGGTCATCTCAGACGATGACCTTGCAGGCAAGGTTCGGCTACAAGTATCTACAAATCATAAAAGATGGATAATCCTTACAACTGCATGGGTTGGAAACTGTTAGACCCTAGTAACTAGTTATAATTTTCAGGATCTCCTAGTCTCTTTATATTATCTTATTCATTCATTAAGGCATTAATTTTAAGAACACTTTGTATGCTTGTATTATTGATGATTTTTATCTTAATTCATACCAATATCAACATTCAACAACAAGAACTGTTCAATACAATTAAAATGAGATTATGAGACGTTGCAGAAAATGAAAGAAGTTTCAAAATAAATTTTAGTTTTCATCCTAACTTTTAAAAAGAGTGTCTGGAGGTGTTTTGATCTTCTCAGAAATAAGTAGTACCCATGATAAAATAATTTGATTTTTGTTTTCAGATTTTGTTGAAAATAGATCTAAATCTACTGACTGTTGAGGACATACATAACATGGTAACACCTACCACATTTCATGTCAATCTGTGCATTTTGTTTGGGATCATTTTCAAATTTTTGAAAGTTTTCAGCAAAGAAAAATTCCAAGTCATGGACGAATGAAATGGCACAAAACATAGATCTAGTAGCAAGTGCATTTAGTGTCTGTAATCCTGCATAGACCTACGGCTCTGTGCAGTTGTAAGGGGAGGATATTCAAATTGTAAAAATGTAATCTCATAACAAAATTGATCAGTAAAAAAAAACTTTAAAAAAATCAAACAAAATCATGATGATCAAGATCAAGTACAGTACTACAGTAGATCTAGACCCTAGATTTACTGTATTTAGTTGATGTTAAGTGTTAATTCTTATATCTAGATCTCATTAGTAGATTGATTAAACCTCAACAAATTAAGTCAAATGCAAAAGAGTCATTTTAAAAATGACTTGATCTGCTGATCAAATTTCAAATGGGGAAATGGCAAATGAAACGATTGCCGATCACTTCGTCTTTGTGATCAGAATCTCACTCTCAAAAATAAATGGTGCATCTTACACTTAACATTTTGAAAATAATAATTGATACGAATAAATTTAAAGATTATTGTTTGGGAAGATATCTACATTTGACAGATCAGATGGACAAAAAGAATTTGTTTGGATTAAAGTCGAAGTTGTCGGATGAAAGAGTCAAAAGCCAGTCGCTCGCGCTCCAGCTCCCTAACGGTTTAAAGGCCAACGGCTCAACACACAGCCAGGAGTGTCGGCGTGCCTTCCCACCAACGACTGCATGAGCGGCTTTCAAACTCGAAGAATGGACTTAGACCCTACTTACCAAAGCCCTTATAACCTGAAATTAAAAGACATCTCACTGCTCATTATTTAAAATATAGTTGAAAGATATGTATCTTACCCCTCATCTTTTGAGAAGACGATTAGCTGCACTCAGAAGTAGAAAAAGAGCTATAATTTTGAAAAATATTTACACATATCGCTGGTAGCGGCCGCCTTCAGTTAGCTGTAAATGGGAGTGCATCATTCAGTCATTCAAGTTTAGCGCGTCTGTTTTCAATGAATACACATGCCAGCCGTTTGTGTTTACGTCCGTTATGAGCTTCGGCGCCCGTGATTGGCCAAAAGAATTGCGCTTCCATTAGAAGTACCCGCCCATCTTTGAGGTCAACGGAAATACATGACCTTTCACATTTACTACTTCCTGACGTCATCGTGTATGTTTTCGTGCTACGTTGATTTCTGCTACGATCTAAATCCACGTAAATAAATGTTCAAGCTAACATAATTTTCATATCTTACGTTTAAAGAAGGAATTGATGAAATTGTGACAAGCAAGACGGTCATCAGCATTCTACATTCGAGATGGGAAGTTCAGACTCGAAGCTGAATTTTAGGAAAGCAGTTGTACAGCTGACAACGAAAACACAGGTGATTTATAATTCTAGTTTCTACGTCAACATCATACACGTTCTCCAGTGTATGCATGCATGTATTGAGTTGTTAATAATCGAGGTACAGCTGGTACAGTGGCACTGCACTGCACTGGTGGTAGTGCATGGTAGTGTGTGGTAGTAGAGTGTCTAAAGTGAGTGTGGAGTGTGGTAGACCCACGTCCATGTCCATCATTATGGATTGGATGTGTTTAATGAGATATAAATAAACTGTATTATTATTAATATTAGGAACAAAACAAAAATATACGAAGCGTTCTTTGGCAGGGGGGGGGGGGGGGGAGGCGGGCCGAGGGCGAGCGGGGGGAGGGTTTTTTAAATTATAATTTAATCTTAGGAGGGAGAGTTTCAGGTATTTGATGTAAGATCTATATTGTTTCTGCTCTGTCATTATTTGTCCTTTAGAACGTATGAGCTTGTTTTTGTATTATCTATAAAATGTAATTTTTTGCTCCTCGAGGCTCGACGTGCACACAAAGTGCGAAATCTTCAAGGCCTTGATTGAGGCAGCACTTTCCTTGAAAGAAGAAGAAGATTTCTTTTTTATGGAAGCACGATAAACAATATTTTTTTTAAAAAGTCACTGCCTGGCATTGCAGTAGAAGTTCTACTCCTCTAGAGTATACTAATATATGTGTAGAGGTCTGCATGTACATGTATGAAGAAGATGGAATCAGCAACCAATTTTTTAATTTTTTTTTTTATAAATGAATATTTTAGGACTTTATCAGTTTTTTTCTCTGTCAAACTTTAAGGTTACCAAGTGCTGTTATTCAAAATATCAATTGTTAACTTTTGCATTTTCTTTTGAAAGAATCGACTTCATTTTAGGTCTTAGTTAATCAATTTTGTCAAGATTCTTAATGAGTATTTTGCACTTATATTATCAAGATTTCCTCAGATTAAATGAGAAATGAATTGAGGTTCATTTCTTTGAATGAATACCTGTATCTGAAATAATGAGAGGAGATGTGGAGGGGAGCAGAATGCCAGAAAGTTTATTAATATTAGTGCCGGTACATTTTTTTGTCTAGAAATTAATCTGATTTAAAAACTTTTACGAAGTACATTTGAGAACGAGTTATACAAAATTTTGTGTTATATTTTAGACATCCCCAAATCAAAATATTTCTAATGGCAGCTACATGTACTTCTTCTTCTTCGTCATCGTCTTCTTTTACCTATCCCCCAGATTTATTATAACTTGACTGGTAAGAAAGTGTTCTCATTTTCCTTTTTAAATCATGTCTTTTCTTTCTGATTTTTTTTCTCTCTGCTCGGCTCCTATATATCACAGCCTGTAGAAGCAGGTGATGATGCATTCTGGGACCAGTTTTGGGCTGACAGCGTAACCAGTGTGACCGATGTCTTTGCGCTCATCCCGGCCGCTGAGATCAGAGCACTCAGAGAAGAATCGCCATCCAATCTAGCAACTCTCTGCTACAAGGTATAGTCCAATTTTTCTGAATGGGGCCCTGTTTCATCAATTTTTTTATCAATAACAAGTTACATGTACAATAACTGTTATAAGCTACTGAAATTGTGGCAACTGATTGACTGAGAGCTAATTTGTCATATATTTTAGCTTTTGCTATTGATAAAAAGTTATATAACACAGCTAGGGCCCTGATTCTTTTGTGTCTGCACTTGGGTATTTACTGGAGCATTTTTTAGTTTCTGTAAATAAAGTGTAGCCTCCTTCCTTTCAAATGCACTCATGCAGTGGGGTGATGACAATGGCATCTAAACCCTATGGAAGAAGACTCACTGTAAATTAAAATGTGACCTTATAAAAATGTCCTCCATTAGATTGAAGTTGAATTTTGTATTTGAATGAAGTCAATTAAAAACTCGCCCCCAAAGAGGTCGAATAGGAAACTGCTGAACAATTCTTATAATTTCAGATGGACTTGAAACAAGTTTGTCCACCACTTGTTCTTAAAAAAAAGAAAAAACCTTGGACCCAGTTGCAAAACCAAATTCAAAATGTTCACCCTCTTTAATAAGGCATACATTCTTGGAGTGCCAGCGTTATAAATATGACTTGTTTTGTTTGTTATGCCTTCTTTGAATAATTAGATACTCTACATCCTATTTTACACACTAAAATTTAGCCATGAAACATCCAAAATAATTCAGAAATGTATGAATTCACCAGCAGTGTACAGTTTTAAAAACTCAGCATTTATTACTCACTCACATGTACTCTAGCTTCAGAATTAGTTAATTAATACAGTCTCCCAGTCCTTCGGTCTTTAGCTTTTATAACTTCTTTTTTATCCATCACATATCAAACTGATACTAAATAAAGGCGTTGTGGTGTAGTGGTTCAGTCACTCGACTCTCAATCCAAGGGTTGAGGGTTCGAGTCCCAGCCCAGCACTTGTGTCGGTTGGCAAGACATCAATCCACATTTGCCACTCTCCACCCAGGTGTAAATGGGTACCTGGCAACTGCTGAGGTACATGTAGCGATAGTCGCAGGGCCCTCAGGAAGAACAGCATTGAAGCTGATGAGGCTTCTCTGGGTAAACCAAAATTAATATATTATTATTTTTCATTATTTTAATCAACCACTCTTTTTGTCTCTTCAAGGCTGTGGAGAAGCTGGTTTCTGCTGCTGAATCCGGATGCTCCGCCCCTAGAGACCAACAGGTGGTGCTCAATGCAGCCCGCCTCCTTACCCGTATACTCCCTTATATCTTCGAGGATCCTGATTGGAGAGGATTCTTCTGGTCTACGTTACCCGGCCAATCGGTGAGTAGCTTATATAAGATGTTCAGCTTGGAAGGGGGTACTACAGTACAGCATCCACGAAAATATGTTTTGCAGCCTGAATAAATTCCCAGCAAACACTTATCTTCTTCATATACATACTTTGATTGTTTCATTCTAAAAACAATAAAGGATACACCATGTATATTCCTTCTCGGGTAAAAACAAGATATGCAACAAAAATCTCAATTTGTATAGAAGACAAAAATTGTGAATAATTTCCTTCAATAAAGCTGACTGACAGATGTTATTGCTCATCTTCACTTGATATTAATTGAATGGAAGGGAAATATATAAATATTTTGTTTTGTTTTGTTAATGATGTACCTGTTGCAGTCCTAAAAAGGTACATGTACAGTGTATAAGCCCTAATCCTACACATCTGTATATTATTGGATACTATTATATCATCCTCATCCTCCAAACTGTCCTTTAATCTATTATAAAAACATCCCCCCCCCCCCAAAAAAAAAAAAAAAAAAAAAGCTGTTTGTAAATGCTTTCTTTGTATTTGCACTGGTTCTTGATACTAAGAAATAATCATGATTTGGAATCTCTTTCTTGCAGGCCTTCCTTTTCATTCAACCCTTCTTAAAGATATCAAATGCAAATTCTGTCTCAGTTCAATAGCTCAAATTAAAAGCATGTTGGAAATCAATCATAACTTATCTGATGATCTTGCATATGATCTTTCTCAATATATTTCACAAAATATGCTGCACCCATGTTTCACGTCTTTATGCCATCTATTGGAACTTGCCATTTCATTTGAGAATTTATTTTTTTTTTTTAAACTGAGGTGTCACTTTTTCTCTTTCTATCTTTAAACATGGTTTTTACTCCTCTGTAAAGCATGGTGTATGGAGAATATGGATTCATTGACCTTTTTTCCTGTTTCATTTTCCTTCATGGTTGCTTTTCCTTCTCATAACTAGGCAAACATGGAAGGGTTGGATGATTTTGTAAGTTTGCTGTGTGTTTTTTTCCTCCACTAACTTGTAGAGTTGCTTCAAATAATTGTGTCTGCACTAGCCCTGCTTCGCCCCTACATGTAGTCGTCTGATTTTTGCTCACAACACTTGCATCCATATATGTAGGAACTGAAGGTCAGGATTTCATAGAACTTTAGATCATTAATGTATGATTACTTTTGTCAGAGCTCAAAGTTGCAACAACCCATAGACCAAATGTCCACGAGAGAAAAATATTGGTCTCTGGTTCTTATCAGTCTTGCATTACTTCTTACATGTGCACAACATGGATTTCATGTTGATTGTCATCTAAAACATCAAGTAGATTTTGAATGCAATAGAATAATAAAAGGAAAAATAGTAAACTTGATATCATACGCCATCAATATGTTCCTGACATTAGTATCCCGTAGCCAATGTTGTGTTAGCACAGTAAGTAGCACTGTTTTAGTTGTCCAAATGCAGTTAGAAATAAAGAAAGAACTCTAGCTTCCAAGTTTTCTAGATAATGCTAATGAAGGAAAAAAAGAAAAAAAAAATACACCTGTAGTTCTAGTCTGCTTTGCCATTTTGTTTGCACATTACTGTAGATATAGATATAGCACTAATTTAATGATACCTGTTTGTTTTGCAAAAGTGTTGAACTTTGGTATAAATTTGGAAATTTAGATTTCAACATTTTTGGGCCTTAAAATGTTTTCTGAGCTGAACTATGCATTTTCCTCAAAGAGAAGTCTTCATTCTTTTTCCTTTAAATAACGCCCTCTTTCCCCATTATTATTGATAGATGAGAAGTTCATGCAATAGTATTGCCCTTGCAGGCTTGCACGTTTTGGAATTTAATAACAGTCAACCAGGTTAAAAATGTCTATAATGAAATTGATAGTGAAACGCGTGTTTGAGCATCATTTCAAACGAAAAACTCGATGTAGAGGCTATTAATTTGCAAAGATGTCCACCACTGGACACAAATCTGTTGCACTTGTTACATTGCCGTAGCAACATCACGATTACTGTTCGTTTTGTGTCGTAGTCGTTCTTTCTTGTAGCAGAACTATATATCAGCTTGTAGCACTTCTACCTCCTAGTCATAAATGAAGTTCTACAAATGTCATTCACATGGAAGTTTTGGCTCAGACCCAATCAGCTGTGTTTACATGTACATGTGCATATTTATGAATCTTCACGACTGATGTGCCTTGCACCTTGCACCTGAATTTTTTTTTTTTTCCCATTCACTCTAAGATTTCTTTTGCAAACAAATATATTAGTAGATTTAACCGAAGACAATACTTTACATTATGTTGAAGGACATATAATTGCTTAGAGTAGAGAGAGTTGTGTCTTTCACAGAATTAGAATGTTATTTTTTGTTTGACTGGACAAGTTGTACTTTAGAGCTAAAGTTTTAAGATGATTTATCTCAGTTTTATTATTTATTTCATACATGTACTCTTTCCCACTGTGAAGTATGTACAGTAGATCTAGTATGCCCTAGGGTTAGAAAATACAGAAAACTGGTATAACTTGTTAACTTTTATGACATTATTATTTTTTCCCATTTTGTCTGCGTTGTTGTAGTTACCACAGCTGCTATGCGATTTTGATCTACATTTACCAAAAGATAATTTCCTGAGGCTGGTTTGTACACAATCCACAATTAGAGAGTTTTACGTCTCAACTCAGTTTGCTGTCCATTGATTAACATGAATTAATTCTGTTTGACTTCAAGGGACATATTCCCTGGTATGACTTCTAACTCAGAGTGTTTGTTTTTCTTCTCCAGTTTACAGAATCTGCATTTGGTCACAATCATTTGATACTTTTGCACTATTTCTAATCTCATGCACTTTGTTGACATGTGGAGGTATAGCGCTCAATTAGGATATTGGTATTCTGAAAGCTCACTTACATGTAAGTCCCCATTTCTAGTTGGCAGGAGGTGCGTTGCGCGTATGCCATGTTGCACGAATGTGATGTGTGCGCAGTAGTGAAAAGAAGAGTTTGCGTATTCTGGAAACACTGTTAGCACTCAAGTAACCCCAAAAACATTGAAGATCTCCTTTGTTCTTGAATGACACACCACTCTTTCATTGTATTTCTCACGTTATTGGCAAGACTTCCATTGAGCGATATAAAGTGAGCTTTCAGAATACCGATTTGGAGGTCTATTATTATTAGTGCTCAATTAACCTGAGGACTTTATTAA
>JARBES010000118.1:24510411-24522842 GCA_030265145.1 Strongylocentrotus pallidus
CATTCCATTCCAGACATTTAAGTGTTGACAGATTTTGTATAGCCTGTTTTATGTCTTTTTTTCATGGAAAAACGGTTTGGAAAATTCAAAAATGGATGGGCGAATTTACTGTTAATCACTGTTAGATGGTGTCATACATCGACCTTTTCAAAGAAAACCATAGATATCTTCGTGGTTTGAGAATTTTTTCAGGATTTGTTGTGCATGTCAGAGGGTTAGTACAGTAGAAGGAATATAGTTTATAGAATTATACAATGAGCTTAGTTTAGATTTAAAATACCTATATCCTGACTCTCTAAAATAATAAGCATATCCCACGCGCCACACGCGCACAAATGAATGAAAAGTTAACTGAAATTAATGTGTCCTGACAGGTGTAGTTAAACCTAATTACAGATAATTTTATTTTTTTATTCCCTTTTTTTATTCCCTTTTTGCGAATTTAATTTGCCATAATCTTCCCATTCTCTCTTACCCGAAACCGTGTATAATGTTTCTCTACTTCTTACATATTCATTATCTTTTGTTAATGAATATGCAAAATGTGCTCTAGAATATCCTGGTTTCTGCGTTATCTTCGATATATTGTGTTGGAGCAAATAAAAAATACTTGATTCTGGGGTAAAATATCGACTCGCTTTGAATCACTTTTAGTTTTATAATGATTTGATGTGTTACATGGGATAATAAAGGTTTTAATTCAATTTTTTAACCCCCAACTAACAATACTATATGACTATATCGATAATAATGCAAATTGAATACACATTTGAAGAGTATTTCCCAGAATCGTGGTGGAATACGAACTGACTTATTAAGAGTAGAACAGTTAGGAGTGAACCAAACCTTCGCAGAGCACGATGATTAAAGTTAAGGCTCAAAGGGATGAAATAACCCCTATGGTACATTTCATGATCATCATCTTCATCTCTTTGTTGTGATTATTACATTGCCATTAGGACATCACCATCGTTTATATCGTAATATTTTATATCTGAGTATTCATTATTGTAAAGATGATCAATAGGTTTCTGGTTATTATTAATCATTCATTTGTTTTAAAGGCTTGGTCGTTTGTAATGTTATTGTAGTTGTATAACATTGATGGCATTGTAGGATCTATTGAAGGCATGTTATTGTATGCAACAAACAGCAAGATAAGGGCTTCAAATTGTTTGTGACCAAATCGATAGTAGAAAGAAAAAAAATCTTTCCTATTGAATACAATTAAGGTTATTACTGTATAAACTAAGCAGATGAGTGATGTATATGTAGATTGTGTCACAGCTAGGTTTCAAAAGCCGGATGAATCGTCAGTCAATATAATAAGTTACCCATTTGAATACCACATTTCTCAAAACAGAGATAAATGTAATAAAACCATTTAATTATTCAAAGAGCCGACAAACTTATACACCATCCCATCATACTATACCCACATTTTCCCGAATGGTTTTTATATGATGCAACTACATAACAATCGACATTCGATTGTGCCATGATCAAACTTGGGAATCAATAGTCATTTTGCCTTGACGTATTCATTTCTGACCCCGATATTGGTCTTAGATGGGCAGGTAATTAAACCGCAAGCGCAGCGTCTTTTCTCTCATCTATTTGCATATTGATTGAGACTGGTGCATTGCATTGTGATGATTATTTAAAACGTCGATGGTGATGAACAACGCCACCATCACGTTCGCTGTTTTAATTTATGACTAATGCACTCTCACTCAACGGGTTTATAACTGGTAGCGATGGTGATGGTTTAAATGTAATTCGTAGAAATGAAGGGGAAAGTGTGTTTATTATATATCATCACTGTAGAGAATTCTAAATCGAATATCAAAACAAAAATGAGATGCAAATGTATCTAAGATTTTGGGAAAACATATGATTAATCATAGCACCACGTACACCCATTTGTAGGTTTATAAAATCTTTATAACCAACTAAAATCTAATAATACCAAAATAAACACACCCAATTATCAACATAATTCAAATGATAACATCACTTTTTCGACCCCACATCCAAAGTATACTGTACTGAAAGCATCAACAAAATATGTACCAAAACATGAACACAATTCATGTAAGAATTGCACACATTACGTATGAAGAGCGCGGTATTAATCTTAGCTAACCATTAGTAGTTAAAAGAATATTAGATTATCACTCAAGATGAAGAATATTTCACTCTATCATATTCAGAACATTTCCTATCAGTTGGATCAATCAGTCAGTTAGAACATTCAACAAAAATGATTACAACTCGAATCATTGTTAGCAATACGTTATGAAATGTGATGTAATGGAAAACCATTGCAATAACAAGTATCCAGCTTACCCTGTCCGAATACTATTCCACATGACACCATCCAAAGCAACAATCGTAAAGATAAATTGTTCCAACTATTCTCCATTGTAACTGTTCTGCTATTCTTGATATAGGAATGTTTTCATAACCATCCGAACCGGCGTCAGTGTCTCAAAACCCTCAGGAAAAGCGATCTCTATTACGCTACGTGAATTTCCTTAATTACACCACCGGCTTCATCGACGAGCACTTTCACTTTCACTCAAATCGGTGATTGTAGATGACGGCTATGTCGTAATCATTGCCGTCGTCGATAGGAACAGTGGAGAAAGTTAAATGCTACCCCTTTCTGATTGAAGTATTAACAAACGTTAAACTGTTACGCACACAACGAATGATATATCTTGCAGTTATCCACCATTATGTAAGACGCTATTTGAAAGTTGAGTTCGTAGCTTGTCAGTGTGTTGTAGCAATGTACAGCACGTTTCGGTTTGGTCTGCAATAATAACGTCCTCGAAGCAATTGTCACTGCGAGCCATTCAAGCTTACTGAAGCGATGGAAACCCAACAAACCATCCCAAAGCTCGGTTGCAAATGGAAAGTAAAAGCTCCCTGGTAAAAATAATATTCATTGCGTATTTTGACGTAAGACGTTTTCATTTCAAAGTGATCTCTTATTTTGTTTATTTATATTATAGAGATTTTTTTTTTTTTAACGATTTTGTCTTTGTCTGAGATTTCTATCACTTTCTATTTTTTCTGTTGCTTTCGTTTTGTCGTCATTATAACATTCGCCCTTTCTGCAGGTGGGTGAATTTCTAACGTAGGTAAATGATAACAAATATACGGCATCCACTTCATTGCTTTCAATTTTTGTATCTGCACCATACTTATCCTGCCTTCTCCCCGAATTTATCTTTCTTCAATATCTTTCATTCTCCTTTCAAATTCTCATATGGCTCTCCGAAACGCATGATATTTAAAAATCCCACCCCTTTCAAAAGAAAAAGATAGCCTCCCCCCCCCCCTCTCTCTCTCTCTCTTTCTCTCTCCCTCTCTGTCCAAGTCTCCCCAAGTCTCTTGAGTTTATTTCTGTATTTTTCTATCGATCTCCGTCTTCATCTGACATCGCCCCCTTCACACTCTCTCTCTCTCTCTCCCTCTCTCTGGTATTATCTTTCATATTTGTATGTATTTGTTAACGGTTATAAACACCGTAACATATTTGATTCCTCACACGATCTACGCTAATCCAAACTGATCAGTGCCCGCACCTCGTTGCATAAATAAAAAGAAATAGATTTCCTATTTTATTGACGTGCGCCGCAGATGAATCGGTTGCGTAAAGGACTCCACCCTTTACCCCTGAAGCCTGGCGGTTCGATGGCGGTTCGGTCGCAGTTCAGCGCACAATACCAATGGACATACTTGCTTTATCTATTCATATTGTAATGAGCTCGGAGTACACAAAAGGAAAGAAGGGTGTGTTAAATTGAGAACAAGAATGGTGGAAGTTCGAGCCGAAGAGGTAATTGTTATGCGGAAGATTAGCAGGGGTGAGATCATCATATAACAGCATACACCGGCAGGCCTATTTAAACGCAAAACATAATCGACACTTCAGGACAACTCGATCCAGTCTCCATAATCAGCATTAATTACATCATTGTTGTTTTCGTGTAAAAAGTAAAATAACATAATGCTGATTTTATAAATCTTTGTTCGAATATGAGTTGGTCCTTTTCATCGCCTACAAACTGATTCTGATTGGACCCAGGTTGGAAACTGAGTCACTTCTTTCAGATGGTGACCTTAAAGGTCGGTCCTCAGACGTAAATAATCATATCTGATTGATACACGTCTGTAAAAACCCAAATACACACACACACACACACACTGTGTATTTTGTTACAGCAGTGAAACGCGGTCATTTTGTGACCCAGGAGCTGATAATGGGGAAACATATCTTTACATGTTCGCTCAGTTTGTCTCGCACCAACAAAGCTTAAATCTTTATTGTTTCCTACACCAATGTCTTATAATGAGATGGAGTGAGTATCCACTATTTGAAGAGTCTTTTTTATATATATTTTTTAATCTATCACTCCTTTAAAGAGTTTAAATCCTAGCTCAAAGTAATGTAATCCACTGTATTTTGAATAATCCGAACCAATACATTTTGATATTCCAATATTTCGAGTGGTTTCAACTCCAAAACGAAGTGCACCTTTATTAAAAACAATTTTTACCCTTCTGCGTGGAGTGCCAGCATTTGTACTTAAAACACAAGTATAGACAGATTTTCTATTAAACATATTCACATGTATGGATGTTTCTTTCCTAGGGACATAGTGACTAGTTATTCCATTTACCTCTTATTAATGAATGCACTACAAGACTTGGAATCCAGGAGTCCGTTTCTCGAAACCGTCATAAGTCTAAGTTCGTACAAATCCCATAGAAACGTGTGTTAATCTTATAACATGGGTTTCCTTCAATGGGTTGTCCAAGAAGTTAGACTCATGGCGGTTTCGAGAAACGGGCCCCAGTCTGCATATATAACTTGTTCCTATGTCGGGCAACCCACGGGTAGGCTTTCATGTTATCAAGAACAACCTTTGTTTGAAAAATATGCATGAAATTTGAATATGTTAGTAAAACGGTATATTGTATAATGTAAAACATATCGGCTTATAACCGGGATATTGTATTGAATTGCAAAGGTATAGATAACAATTCAAGGTCAAATTCTGTTTTTTCTTTTAAAAGAAGTTTTGCTTAGCAAGGGAATATATATTCTTTAGCAATTTTCAGATTGATACAAAAGTATGTTTGCCAAAATGGCCAAATAAATAAATATCAAAACAAATAAAATGTTTCCAGCAATCTAACCAGAACGAATACTGCCCGTCGGATTGTTGTTAATGATCGAATAATAGATGGAATAGCAGATTGATAATACCTAGTGGTAATTATACCTATACTACAAAGTCTCAGTGGACATACTCTATGGCTATTTAAACTGCCTCTTTTCTATTTCACAATCAAACACTTGGAATAAAGGGTACAACGCTAGTGATGTCATTCAGCGTAATTCATAAGACAGAATCGATACCCCCTCTTGACGTGAATGCTTACTAAAGAATACTGCGTGCAGAATGATTTCAATGGTTTCGAGCGCGCATGAAATTAGCAAGGTCAGTGTACCTTTTCATGTTTTGATTCAGATATAATCTGCATCTACTATCATTATTTGTTATCTCTGGCTTATTATTATCACCAAATCTCTCTATATACTTGTGATTATGTATTCATAATAGCTTTTCTTTTAAAGAGTCTCAGTTTTCAATCTGATAATAATACCCCTCGTCTCCTCTCGCTTCTCTGTTTATCTGTCTATTTACTTGCCTCTCTCTCTCTCTCTTCCTCTCTCTCTCTCACTTGTACTTTCTCTATCTCTCAGCCTGTTTTTCGGTGAATAGGATTGAAATAAAAACTCATGACCCCATTTATCGCCTCACCCCTTTCCCCGTAACCCTCTATACTAGTTCTATAAAGGGACACTATAAAGGGACACTACTCTAAACCCCTCCACCTTTTCTGCAGTGCGCGATTATATAAGAGTACCGTAGTGTGACGTCATACTGGCCAATTAATCAAGGTTTCTGGTTCCAAACAATTTTGTGCTAGACAATGACGCGGGGATCACACCAGTGATAAACACCGCCCTGCTCCTGCCCATTGCATAAATGATGTCGCGGTGAACCTCATGCGCAGGCTCTACTGTTTGGAACAGATAGCCTGAACAACGAGCGAATATGACTTTAATGTAAGTACCTCGTTATTCTATTTGACCAAACCGAAATAAAAACATTTGTACAAGTCATGGTATCTTAAAATCCGTAGAAATTTGTTTTATTTAAAGTAGATTTGTAGCTTTGTAACATTTACATCGTTTAGCATAATTAAGAAGACACTTTGAAATTAAGCTGTCTGTTTATATTGAAATAATATTAAAAATAGGTAACGTACACCTTATTTATAAAGAAGAATGATTAGAATGCATGTTTGTCAAAAACATATATTTAATATACATGAAAGAAAGACTTCAGATTATTTTCATTTTATTTCTTACTTCAATTTTGCCAGCTAAATTATACACAAGGCATAGCCAACTTTGCAGAATATATATTGAAAGACATGTCATATTTCAGTTTTAACAAAGACAAGATGAAATTGCTCAGCAACCTCTAATCTAATTTTCGAATTTATCTAAATGATTCTATTTACCCCCCCCCCCCCCCCCAAAAAAAAAAATCATTATTTGATGTGCAATCGGATATGAATCATATTAAATTTTCCACATTATTCGGTGAAAGTCCATTTTATTTACAAACGTGTAGATTCAGTTAAGCAAAGTGATACAAATACAGTGATTTATCATATGAGAAAGAGAGAACAAAACAAGAAGAATTCGAATTTATAATAAAAATGAGAGATGTACATAATTGCCACTTTTATCCAGTTTCGTGGCACATCAATATCCTGACTAACTATCCCCATACCATACTACGCAGAAAATATGATGAAAGCCTTTTCATCCTAGGACAACTTAGACATAGTGAAGCTATACATGAATTAAAATGCTGATTAATCTGATGGAAGAAAACAAAATCATGGTAGACATTGAAAAGAATCATACCGCAGGTGGGATATAGCCCTAATGTACCAAGTAGTATCTTCATTCTAATCTCACACGATTTTTTGTAGTATTAGCTATAATAAAACTATCAAGGAAGTTATTCAAATAAGAAGATTTGTATTGGGCTGTAGCAACGAGTACCTCATTAATATATAACATGAAATACATCTGCATAAAGCATGATTTTATTGCTTATATGAAATTTCAAATTTTCATCAAACAAATTAATAAAATGTACCATGTTCTGGGGCATCCATCTACTTTCAATATGTGTAAATGTTCTTATATCATAATACACTTCCTTCTGAACTTAAACATTTAAATGCGGTATTATTTAAGTTCACTTTCTTGTTATATATAGAGAGAATTAGACAAATAAGAAAGAAATATCATCAACATATTGTTTAAGAGACTACTCAGCACTTAAAACAAATGTACAAATGACAAGCCCACCCTCCGTGCAATGATTCGTTAACGTTGTGAATAAACCTAGCACCCTATTTTACCCTGTCATCAATAAAATAATATCCTATACAATGTGAACACAGTGTCAAACACAGTGTGAATTATGAACAAACTCCCACACGTGGTGCAACTAGAATATCGTAATGTGAACACAGTGTCACACAACAATTAACCCACAACCAAATATAATATGACAACAAAGCGTCACACACGATGTGTTCACATATATGATTTCGAACACATCATGGTGTTGGCATTGCGAACACACCCTTCCCAAAGCGTGAACCAGTGTATGACCAAGAAAATTAGAGTGTCAACACAGACTGTACATTTAGTTTTCCCTTATTGTTCACACTATGAACAAATTGATGCCGGTGACAAATGTGAAAATACTGTGTTCACATAACTTCACACTATGTTAACACTGTATTCAGACTGTTTCCGTTGTATTTTAGACTGATGGACACTATGTCCGGTGTTTATAAAGCCTACTAACTTTAGTCCAGGTATATATCACGATCAAATCACGACCAAAGTCCACTAATTTATCGAGCACCAGAATTTAACATCATCATGTCATAAAATATCATACAATTGTATTATATTATATAATTGTATCTATTGTACAGTACTCTACTAAGTGCTTTTTTCGGGGGGGGGGGGGGAATTTCATTATGAAATAAAATTGAAATTATTATTTCATTCCAGAATTAAGTTCGTGTATTCGTTTTGTTACAGAATTACAGTGATTGTACAGAATAAAGAAAATGACAAGAGGCGTTCCATAAATCACTGGTCTACGCTTAACCAGGGCCCTCTTGTCTTTAATATTTTTAAAAATTAATAACTAGTGTTTTATTTTAGAAATATAAATTCTCACAATCAACCTAATGCAATGATTTCAGGAGATTTCCAACGGTTGATGTAAGCTTTGCTATTGAAAACAAGCTGTATGTTACAGGGGTATTGTTTAAGTTACTCCGATTTTGTGTCTAAAATCCTATGTGCTTACGGGTAGTATATCATAAGTGATGATAACCTTAAGCTTTATTTATCTTCCTTGCCGGAGAAATAAACACATCCGATGATGAGGAGAACAAGGAGAATGAAAGCTAAGGTGCCTGCTACGGCAAACACAACAATCCATTGCTGCTCCAACTCTCCAGTAGAAGTTAGAGGTGCGGTCGTCACCAACCCTGTTTAACAAAACAAAAAAAAAGGAGAAAAAAAAAAAGGAGGGGGATTAAAACAGTGAATATAAAACTACATTTAAAAATGGTAATTTGGTATGGCACGGGTTGCATGGTAAAATGATTTGAGACTAATATACCTTCTTTTTAAATCATGTAGATTCAAAATGTTCGCAAATATTATTTTTAGTATAGTGTCTTAGTTGATGTGCCCTCAGGAGAAGTTCTCCAATGAGAAGTTGCCATCGGGGTAATCGCCTTTTGTTATAATTTTACCGGAAAAGGGGCAGTTCTTCTAAGGGATGAAGTCCAGGATTAGTTTTCCTGATATGAATACTTTGTCTTTACGACCCACTTTTCATCACGTATTTAGACTGTGGAAAATTAACGCCACCTTAAGCAAAAACCCAATCAATATCAATGATCTCAAGAATACCGATCATATATTTTAATGGAACTTCTAACTTTTACTTCATGAAAAAAAGCTCTTTAGATGGTTATTTATGCTTCAAGAACTTACGTCCTCGACAAAGATCGCCAGAGAACCCGGTTTGACAGTCACATCTCACAAAGTTCAAGCGGTCATAACAGGTACCTCCATTTTCACAAGGGTTGCTCAGACAGTCATCGGTATCTGTGAAAACAGGTCAATTATAAAATGAACTTAGGATATTTGAATATTTTATTGATACGAAAAATGATAGTTGAGGCATATTTGTTTTATCGGTAATATCAAGATACTACGGTTAATAACAACGAAGGCTTCCATTCAGTAAAACTAAAAGTTATAGGTAAGTGTAGGCCTATAGATCTTATATGGAAACGGGGAAAAACGATAAATATGAAAAGGATAAGAAGGATCATTATGCATCTCTTGGTCATTTAAAATTCATGTGAAAATACTATACTGACGTCGAACATTCATTAGACCTCTGAAGGTGGTCAATAAAAGAATACAATAACATGATCGCAACTATTTTTGAAAAATCAACTATTGTTTCAATCCTCTATTATACATCCTATAGAAATCATGTTCCGATTACGTAATGCGTCATTGTCAAGTTTGCACTTCTCAAAACAGGTGACACACAAGGCTATTGAAATTGCCTCAGGTTGAGTTTTCGAAATTAGTTGCTATTGTGTTCCATGTACTTTGTAAATGGGCTCACCTCTTTCACAGTACATTCCCTCGTATCCAGCGTCGCAAATGCATTCTCCGTTGCTGCATCGTCCATTTGTACAGGTTCGATCGCTGCACATCTCTGTTACAATTGCTGTTAAAAAGAAATGAAAATCATTGTTAGATTTGAGTTATGCTACGGTCACAAAGGTTCGTACGAACGATAATTTCGTACGAATCTCCCTGTTTTTTCATTGTCTTCCCGAATTTCCATTGTCTGAAAAACGTTCGTACGGCGTTCGTAACAGTTCGTAATGGCATTTGTGACCGAGGCTTAAGTTAAGCGGCACGGTCAGCTCTCTATCTATACCGACTGTGAAATAAAGCGGTAAAGAAGTGAAGTCGCTTCTTTCGAATGTTGGCCCGTTCCCTCTCACTATTGTAACCCACGATAAATAAACTAGACAACATAGCCATTACTAACTGCCATAGCAATTACTAGGCATTTATCATCATTACTTCATCATTATCATTTCCATTGTCCCCTATGCCTGTTAGGGTCTCTCTTCTTAAAACTGATTCAAATGGTTCCTAACATTTGGTTTGTGTATAACCTCCAATTTATACACATAACGTCCTATCCGAGGGACAAAGTATCTCCACTTCTTAGAAACAGGGGAGGGGGAACTTAACCCAAATTAGTATATCAATACCTACGTACTCGTTCATATTGAATTACGAATAATCAAATGCGTAATCTTTTGATATTAGAGATAAGAGATGTTTTGAATAATAGGTAAGAATTTCGTAAATGTTTTTAAATGTTCCTATATTTAGGTTTTATTTTTTCAACTTTGCCCATGAACTGTAATACAATCAGACAAGTTAAGTTATACTGATTCTTAGATATGCTTGGTTTTATTTTAAAATCTGAATTTCGAGTCATGAATATCACTCTTATGCATAAGCAAAAAAAAGAAAAAAAAACACGCACATTTTTGTACTTAGGTGAAGATAATTAGTGAGCTTTCATGTTCCCTTTTTTTCCTTTTCGAAATAAATATAATATCTATCAATGCTTCATGAAAAAGGGTTGCTATTATCAAGATTGGGAAAATTCGTTATGATCTTTTTATTCCAAAATATCGCAACATATATTTTCTTCACGCAATGCACACTCAACCTATTCCAACTATCTCCTTTGCAACGCAATCACAATATTATGCAATTTCATCTTTCATATGTTCTCTTTGAAGATCCCCTTTGGCGACAATATCCCCTGTAGCGCCATCTCAGGTCAGCTGTAGCAGTATAGTGCCCTAACGCCGATTCCACTGACCTCTACAGGTAGAGGTAAGTGGCCGATTCCCTAGCTGCTGCGCTGTTGGTTCTCGCGTCGAGTGCAGATTGGGTTACACACTGTTTGTAAGTTCACCATGAGATGGCGCTGTGCAATAGAAAGTTCATCAGTTTAGTATCGCCTTAAACTCAAATATATGAACTCTTACCATCATTGCAAGTCCTTCCGGTATATTCAGGTGCGCAGACGCATTGGGTGTTCCCATTCTGTTTGATGCACGTGGCTCCATTTTCGCAGTTGTTGATTTCATTGGCACTACAGACAGTTCCGCCAACTGCAAAACAGACAAAAATAGAAACAAATATATATATTAGTTTGAACATTCATAGATCCTCAATATGCTCAGAGTGTGTCAATTTTCACCGGACAACTTAACTCCAGAAAAACATTGAGACATGATTCAGGAGCCTTGCTGTTAACACTTTATGTCATGACCCTAGATTACAAATGTTTCTCAAATGAACTAAATATACTTTATACATGATATTCCATCTTTGATGATTAAAGAAGGCCACTCGAAATGTAAATTGGGATCATGAATATACAGATTCAGAAGTAGCATGCAAAAGCTGAAATATTAGGAAGTGCGTTTTTCACTAGTAACCGTAGCACATTGTTTCAAATTCCGATATACATACTGGTCTAGGTATGGCGATCTAACCTAGGAGCTTCAACTGCTGCCGCTATGTCAGTAAAACCACGATGTTTTGGCCACATCTTTCAAATGTTCTTTGATCATCATTATACAAGTTGTCTGTAATGATGCTAGTTTAAAAGATGAATTTATTAAAATTACATTCTCAAGCCTGTTTAACCCTTATGAAAATAACACCGTAGCAATTTAGAACACAAAACCTCACTCGCCGTGACAGATAGGTGGTCACCTCGTACTTACCAAGACTGCAAGTTTTTCCTGTCCATCCTTCCGGGCATTGACACTCGAAATCTCCGAGTACGAGTACCTCCCTACATGTACCTCCGTTCTGGCATGGCAGAGGGAGACAATTGCCTGTCATAAAAAGAGACCAAACGAATCAAGGTTTAAGTCATTACACATTTCCAATCATACATTGCATAATCCATGATCATAATGTTGACTGACTAACCTAAACACTGGAAATACATTTATGTTATCATAATAGTATTAACCATTTAAAAAGCGCAACTCCCGTCCTTAGACATGTCAGTGCACTTTACTTAAAGATAAAGTTGAGTTCTGGTCATGTGATTGCATTGTGAAAGAAACGGTGTGGAATCTATCAGAGAGGTTGA
>JARBES010000118.1:24556023-24571021 GCA_030265145.1 Strongylocentrotus pallidus
ATTCAAGGCAGTGCATTAAAAGGACGTCGATCGTAGCAATCCACATTGTCTTCGTGCAAATCTAAAAGTCCCTATTTCTAGTGCTTTTTAGGACCTACAAATGCTATGAAGGTCATTTTAGACCCCCCCCCCCAAAGTTTGAAATGTTGATCATACAATTCAGCTCCATTTTCAAGAGCAAATCGTCTGTTTAGGCCAAAAGGGCATTAATCCCATTTGCCTTCAAACAGACTAAATGTTGGATCAACATTTGTTGTTACGTACCTGCAGTGGACGACGATCGGACCGGTCGGTACCTCATCTTCCTGGCTAGTCATCTTGACCTGATAGAGTAGCGCGATGAGAGGGGCAGTGGACGCGGGTACGCCATGGTCGGTCCAGGCGAGGTATTGGTAGTGGGTCACGGTGAGTTCTTTACCCTTCTGTTTGGGATGGGAAAGGAATCCATTTTTAGTGTATCTCATTAACAGTCAAGCTTTATGATGATTGTGATGTTTGGCCATAGGACAAAACATTGCAGACTGACAACTTTCTCGGGGGCTATTCCCCAATTTTCCCCCGATTTAAGTGACGTTCCTAAAGTTTCACTTTTTTGAAATCTTAACTGGAAAGAAAATGGGTACTTTAACAAAAAAAAAGTTTTCCTTTACTTTCAGGATATTTTGGAACCCTGTAAATGTGATGTTTATACAAGGTCTTATATACCTTTCCTATGAGTAGCGTGCGCTGAATGAAGTGCTCGGTCTGCTTACTACCAACAAGGGTGACCGTCACGTTGCCATGCAGATGGGGCTTTTGTCCAGTTGGCCAGTAGTGCTCGCATTTGGTCTGCAAGAGGGAAAGCATTTTATTTGGAATTATTATCTAGCTTTGTTAGTTTGCAGATTCGTCTTATATATTGTGTTGATATCAATATCGTCATAAATGAAATCAATATAATAGTGATGGTGCTAAGTCATGATTGCCAACATCGTCATCATCCTCAATTCCGTTATGTTCACCACCAGAATCATCATCCTCATAATAATAATAATCTCCACCATTACCAAATCATCGTCATCACCACCACCACCAATATTACCATCATCATCATCATCACCATCATCTTTAACATCACTATCAATATAACCATAATGACCACCGGAATTATCATTATCAATATCATCATTATCATCATCATCATCATCATCACTATGTTAACATTTTCTTGTCTAACTATTAAAAGCAAATACTATCATCATCATCATCATCATCATCATCATCCTCACTACCATCAGTATTAATACCATTACCACCACTATAAACATCATAATGTCATTATCCCATACTCCCTCTTCAAACTAAAGCAACATCACCATCACTATGATCACTGTAATAACAATAATTGAGAAATGTATAATGCGTACTATATCCACGCTGATGGATCACGGCCCTTACAATCAATCAATCAACATCCTCATCATCAACACCCCCATTACCAACATCATCTTTCCCCTTACCTTTCCTCCTTCCACCAATGCAGTCATCATCACAATGGTACTGGCCTGGGTCTCCCAAACCATCTCCCAGAAGTGGTCAATGGTGTTTGGCAAGGGTCCTTGGGTCGCAATGTACTTCCTGTTTCCTTGATCATCCTAACATTAAAAAGAGACAAGGTCAGATATAAATATATGGGGAGGCGCGAGAGCTCAGTCGGTAGAGCAGTGGTCTCGTAATCCGGTGACCCGGGTTCGAAACCAGTGCCCTTTGGTAAGGCATCAATCCTCATTACCAGGTCCCTCGGAGAGGACCTAAAGCCGTCGGCCGTCTGGTTGCTTACTTACAATCATTTATGCTTTCTTAGCAGTCAGGTAAAATAACCACCACCACCACATCCTCTGTCAGATACAATGAATGATTCAGCGAAACGGTCATGACATTTCTTCTAATTTAAGATGATATAAATAGTAATATGCTTTACATTTCTGTATATTATAACCCAGAGCTTTAATAGTGAATAAGCGCTGGACATTTGTAGTGGGAATGCGCCATCCATTTACACATTTATATCATCAAATACAGACATACATAGACATCACGGCCCATTATATGTTGTGCTCTATCTTCCCTAGCTTCTGTTCTTTCTTTAGCCTGATTCCGGCTTTTTGTTCATTATTATGATTTCCTGTGAATTTACGATTCACAGGACGTTATCTCTTGTGCGCTTTGTTCCTTTAGCTTCCATTTATATTGTATGATTCTGGCTTTCTGTTCATTCTTACGATTTACTCTAATGAATACAAGACAAAAAGCTACAGTATGCCTGTATCCTTTACTATTCTATGATGGTGTAAACAATCGTTTGCTATGACAAGGCATTTACCGTAATGTAACTTGCATTGATGTAGTCGTTACCGGCTTCTCCTTTCAGTTGGACTCTGTTGTAGTCATCTGCAGGAAACAAATACAATCACAGCGATACATATTGTCGATGTTATCAGAGTTTTACATTAAGCCTAAAGGCGACAAAAGATAACCATAATGTTTTAATGTGTAGAAGAAAAGAAGAGGGGTAAAAACTTTTAAAAACTTCATGTATAATGATTAAAAGCAAATAGTGGACAAAAAGTTGGCCTAAGACACGGCATTAATGACTGCATTAACATATAACAACTAAATCATTCACACCCTTTACCATGTTTTGTAATTTGTCTAAGTATGTGAAAAATAGATGTTTGTATCGATTAACATTTCTTGAGAATGTGACATATTAAAGCTTTCAGCTAAGAATATTCAACAAAGGCCTTAATTAAATCAGTACACCTATCATTCTAGAGTAACGGAATATCCTCTGGTTTCCCCATAAGTCAATTAACCTTTGTTATTGGAACTATATCCATATTTATACTTGCAACATAGTTTAGATAAATATTATTGAAAACTGAAACTTTGAATATGAAACACCGAAAAGAACAGAAAGTCTGAATTACTTACAGGGCAAGATGTTCCTGAATCTATTCTTATCATCATTTATGGCATTTCGAGCCACAGTCACCGCTCGAATCTTTTCCATTGCTTGCAAACTCTGAAAGAAAGAAATGAAATATCCACATCCATAAGTCAAACAATCTATTAGAAGGGAACACGTCTGAATTTATTAATTTGACTATTCCTTTTTATTTATGTGCAGTTTAATCAAAGTTAACACAAACAACAGCAGGATTATGACCTTATTCACTTCGCCAAATAGACTCGGTCATTTAAGCCAACTTAAAACCAAACAAGTTTAGAGAGAAGGTTGAGTTCTGGGAAAAGATGAACAATCATTTGTAAGCGTTATATTTGTTATTATGCAAGTGTGGAAGAACATCAGATAAAAGATTTTCCCTGAAATTCCAAAAATGGCATGTAACAACATAATAATCAGGACGGATTTTTATACCACATATTCGTGTAGCCCCATATACATCTTTCGGTGTGTGGTGTTTGTAACTTTACCAAGACTGAGTCAAATTTCTTATCACGTTGATGATTCCAAAACCTTGCAGTTTACACCGATACTTATATGCTAGATGATCAACCTTTTCTAATCGATTCCACACCGTTTGTTCACAGTGCGGCAATGGCATGACCAGAACTCAACTTTATCTTTACTCCATTGGTGGTCTAGTGTGTGTCTGTTCGGTCTGTAGTTGGTCTAGAGTATGTCTTGTTGGTATGAGTGAGGTATTAGGGATACAAGAGGGTTCTAGGGTACATGCTGGGTTTTAGTTTACATACGTGGTTTTGTGATACATGTAGGGTGATTAATTACGTATAGGGTTTGACATTACATATAGGGTTTTAGATTACAAATACCGTTTTGTGTTTAAGGTTTTAGGTTACATGTAGGGTTTTTAGTTACATATAGGGTTTTAGGTTAGATACTTGGGTTTTAGGCTACCTATAGGTACATTTAGGGTTTTGGGTTACATACAGGGTCTTATGTTACATATTGAGGGTTTTAGATTCCATACAGGGTTTTGTGTAACATTTAGGGTTTTAGGTTGCATATAGGGTTTTAGGTTACATCTTAGTTTTTAGGTTACATATAGGGTTTTATGTTACCTTGAGTATTTTAGGTTTAACATCTAGGGTTATATTATTTTGAACATAGAGCAATTGTTGCCAGAGCATATGTCATTTGACCCATGGTGGGTAGACTTCTTTTAAAGGTGAAAATGAATCATCTTGTGTAATTATCAGAATTGCACAATTTAAAATAAACAAACGCAGATGAATGACAGAATGCATGACAACATTAAAATAAATATATATAAATACTCATGAAAATGAATGAGAAAATAAAAAACTAAATAAATAACTAAATAACTGAATAAACATGAATGAGTACATGGATAGAGAAATAAATGAATAAACAAATGAATGAATAAATATACAAATAAATATATAAAACAAATTGTAAACACTTACGTTATATTCATCACTGAACCCATCATTGTTGCGAGCAGACATCTTTGCAACATGTTGGGCGAACATAATCTTCTTGCTAGGACTGGATTTAAATATAGCATGAAGCAAAAATAATTAATAATGACAGTTTTACAGTCAATCCATTTGATTATAATTTGTAGAAAAATCTAAAATTAAATAACGAATTAACTGAAATCATAACTTGTACGAATCCGACATGATTTATCATGCATACACGCTTTGTCAGTCGAAATATTATGTCTCAAATAGACATTACGAGGTAAAATATCCTTAGAAATATGTTGCAAAATGTAATGTGTATATACATGGGAAATGGGAAAACAAAACATCCACAAACGACGATTGCCTCTTCCCATACACTTTTTCCCTGATCTGTGAAACATGATACAGATATGGGATGAGCCCTGTGCTCATCCAGTTTAATTTCCCCACACCGATATGTTTACAAGGATTATACTGCCGTAGATGTAAATGTATGTTCAAGTGGACTTTACCGGAGCCTGATCATGTACAAGCTCTGCTTTTTATTTACACTATTCAGAATTTACATTGTTTTTTGTATTGCCTCGTGCATCTATACTTCCCTCAAATCACTTTAAAGTGACTCGGTAAAATTGTTGAAGGTTGATTTAAAAATTTCGTAACTTTGGTATGAAATGTTACTTGTTATCTTCCTTCTACTGTAGTAACCCTCTAACATGCAAAAGATTCTTTAAACATTCTCAAACCTCAAAGCTTTTAATGGTTTTCTAAGAAGGCGACACTGGTCAACACCCTCTTACAGTGATTAACAGTAAATTCTCCTAACCATTTTTGAATTTCCCCAACCATTCTTCCATGAAAATAAGACAAAAAGCAGACTTTAAAAAATCCTTCAACACTTAAATGTCTGGAATGGTATATAGAGCCAATTAATTGCTTTTTAAAGATTTACATTCACCTAAAATGTAATTAAATTGTAATAATATAGTTGGGAGCATTAAGGTATCGATCAGATCACCTTTTCCCCAATTTGTATCGTTAATAATGGTCCGTTTTCTCTCAAACTTTCAGATTATCTTTAATTGTAGATTTAGCATTGAAGTCACTACCTTAGCACCATTTCTCTCATCTGAACAATGTTACCAAGTCCCTTTAATTATTTACAATGCATGTACTGTACTTGAGTTAAGTGAACTACCTGTACTGTTTTGCTACTCTCATGCTTGTATGAATCTAGCTTACCGTGTATGCGTGGTCGAAGGTTGATGAACTTGGGCTGTGGTCCCCTCGTTAGGTGGTATCGTGGAGTAATCCGGTATGTTCGTGAACGAGTGCTCCATCATTCGCGGCTGCCGGTATGCGTACGTCGTATTTACTCCATCGCTGATCAGCACCCTCTTCATAATGCCATTGCCATTACTATACATGTAGCCAATGGGATATATATTATTTTCGTCAGAGTGCATACCACCTTTCGGTTTTCCGCAGCTGTTATTGAAAGATGCAAACACGAAATTATTCTTAGAATATTTCTGAATTAATTAATTGGGCATTAGGACACACCTTTTTCAGACCTATTCACTAGAAGGTAAATAAAATGGTCATATCATTGCATTTCGACTATCCATTAGAAACTGGACATTAGAACACAGACTGTTGTCATCAAAGTATATGACATTCACTGGTAAGAAAGAGAGTTACATGTATGCGTTTCATGAGTTCGTTTGTCGATGCATTTTGTTTGCTGCTGATCGAAAAATGGTTGTGGTGATGCACAACAATTAGTTTGTGTATGTATAGTATTTAGCTTAATACTTTATGATATTACCAGATTCTTGCATTAACACACACACACACACACCCTCCCACATACCCACACACCTCCCCCCACAGATTTATTGTGAAAGTAGTGACTCACCATCCGAATCCCATGGCCATGAAGATGGCGAGGATGGTGAATACGATGATGACTAGGACGGTTGCCGGGATGACGAATATTCCTCTGTCGGGATCTGAAATCAATAGTGGATAGAGATAGTTATTAACAGCAGAAGAAAATTAGAAACAGACATGTCGAACACGGTCTCATAATTATTATGCTTGATAATATATAGCGCCATCAGTGCTTTCCAACAGTATGCATTTCGAATGAAATATCTGACATGAATTCAAAATCGAGGCCATTTATAGCCACTCTGTGTCAATGTCTTGGCAAACAGTATAGAAAAAAACACACGGGAACGTGATGGTGTTACACAACTGATTGTACCAAAAAATGTTTACTCTTATTAATGTCAAAAATCATTTTCACCTCACGTTTGTACGATATGACCGACACATAACAAAATCCAAACTAGCTTGGCATGCTTATGTATAATTTATCTTGTACATGTTTATGTATTTTGCTACTCATCAAATATTAAACAACTCTGACATATATATATATTTGCTACACATTTTAGAACAAGCATTGTGTACAAAAGATTTAAAAGGTGTACAAACCTGTCCTAAATAGCGAGCTAAATTCAGTATCCACATACTTGCCGTCAACGCCATACGCTCTAATAGCAAATCTGGTTAAAAAAGAACACAGATAAGAAAAAAAAAATCGATTTAAAAGTCATGAATATACCATATTACCTTTACCTGATTTTGTTAATATGCTGAGGCTTAAGCCTCGGTCACAAATACCATTACGAGCTGCTACGAACGCCGTACGAACAGTTTTCAGACCATTTCGTAAGATCTTTTTAAGAAGGCCACACGAAACCAGCTTTTCGTAGATCGTTCTTAGACCGTTCGTAAGTTCGCAGACTGGTCGATGGTCTAGGCCAAGATTTTTTAAACCTCAGAAAAACCTCTCTCTTTGTAAGGTGTTCGTACGAACGTCGTAATAACATCGTAGGTACCTCGCAAGATATCCGTACATGTTGTAGGGTCCAGAGACAATTCTAGAGGCCTCAAATTCTTACGATGTTCGTAAGGACGCCTTAAGTTATTCATAAAGGGCTCTTATGGCGTTCGTATGGCGTTTGTAAGGTGAACGTACACAATGTATGCATGTTATGCAGCGCTTCTTTTGCAAGCCGATATAATATACATATAAATCGTAAGATCTTCTTACGAATGACTTGAGAATGCCGTCAGTTACACGTACGACCATCTTGCGAGAACAAAAACTTGTAAGATGGCTGTAAGTCTGACGTAGGAGCTCAAGGCATTCTTACGATACAAACAGGAAAATTCAAGGGTGTTCTAACGAACTCCGTAAGAATAACGTAAGGAACTGTGCCCCATCTACGAATCTCTATGAACTTTTGAATTCGTACGAGCAGGGGGAAACTTTTGCCACCGTAGCTTTAATGTGATCTTAGTATATTTTATACACTATTTTAAAGCCAGAGCAGCACACAAAAACTTGATGATCAATAATGTTGCATGTCACAAAATTTAGGAATTGTGCCCCCCGCGAATCCTGGATATGCCACTGATGTATACTCTACCTGTAATAAGTGGCAGGGTAGAGAGCCCCGTTGCAATAGACAGGAAGATCGTTAGGATCACAAGTCTCCGACCCAACTTTGAAGGTGGTTACAGTTGCCCCATCAGCAAAGGGGTTATAGTCGTTTGGCGTGAGCCGGTAGGCGGGAACAGGGCGTGTCCTTCTGGCTTCGGCCCAGGTAAGCTCAGATGTGGTCTGACGTTTGACTGTGTTGACAATTGTACCTGCAGAAGAAGAAGATGATGGATGATGAGAATTTGGAGATATAATGTATCTAAACCCCTACCACGCAACCAATTTAACAAGTAGTGATCAAATTGTACTTGTATCGCTCAACTCTCCCATTTTAGTTCAATCTGAGCAAGTAATATATCTCCTTATAATTCAGGAATAGAAAGTCTAACTATTCCTAGTCCAGGAGTTGCTCTCTAACAACAGACTTCCACTGATTATGAGCTCTGTTAAGCCATGGCCAACAACTGTAATGAAATGTTGCAAAATCATGGCACATAATTTCAAGACAGTTCTAAAAACATGTGCATGCATGTACTATGGCCAAGTAAGCACAGTATAATTTGACTACATGCAGAAGACACTGACGTCACGTCTTTCTCCACATTATGCTTCAAGGGCAAGCGAAGCCTTGTTATAGCTCGATTAACATGGAAATTTGAAATTAATCAGGTCAATAATAAGGGGGTTAGTAAGGTTTGAAATGTGAGATCACTACATCCAGGCGCATCTCAAATCGGCAATTCGGACAACGGATTTTGACCACATTGGGCAACTCTCCCGTATATAAAATCATTTATTAAGGATAGCATAATATCATAGGTCCTCTAAAAAGTGAAGACCCTCCTAAATCATACATTTTGAAGAAAAATAACAATTCATTTGTTTGTGTTGAAACAAATGGGAGAGTAGTCCAGCACTTCGTCACAATGACATTACCGATTCAGCCAATTTGAAGTGCCATACGTATAGTAATTTCAACTTTAAAAAATGTATAACTTTCTTATTTGTTGTCCGGTTTAATTCAAACTTTCACCTTCTGCTTCTCCAATTTTTCGCTAAGCTTGGATTCCACTCTCAGTCTAGACTGTAGTCAACAGGTAGCGGAATGTTGTTGTTTGAGAGCACTATCTTAAGAGCACCATCTGAAGCTAAACAATATACATGTATGTTTTAGATCAGAATTTCTATCACAGCGTCAACCAATTTGTGCTTGATTGATCGCACCTTAAAAACATATACAGCTTTTTTTATTTTTAATCGGATTTTGCTCAGACGGTCACTGACTTGTTTTTTCTCAATGTCCTGCTTCTATTAAATCCAACTTAATACCAGGGTGGCCTTCCCCTTTAAAAAATAGGAGTAAGCGCCCTTCTGTTATCTCAGCAGACGCCATTATCATTGATACTTACCACCATCCACTCGTTCCTGCCCGATGATTGCTAAGCGCACGATGCGTCCAAAACTTGTATCAAAATGGTTGGAAAAAGTTATGGTGATACTGGCGATGCCTCGAGAGACCAACGATGGAGCTGCTCCACGAGGTGGAGCTGGTGGAGCTGAACAAAACCGAAAATAATGAAAATAAATGAAACTAACTGATTGACCCCTATTTTTATAATGATATCTGAGTCCTACATGTATCTTACTAAAAAGAGCTTAAAAGCTGGCTCTAAACTTTCATTGTAGACCCTCTTGTTTTCACAAGCTTTTAACTGTATATACACTGTAAATTGGTTGTGTGCCCATAATGAACAAGCATTTTGATTGATATTTTTGTTTTACCTAAATTAAATTTTGATATTTATTAAGTATATAATTGCGTTGTATACATTCTTCTAATTATTTTTAACATCAATTTTATCATTATCATAGTTATTATTATTACCACCGTTAGTACTACTACTCATACCTGTTTCAGCAAACAGGGTCCTCGTGGTCGACCTTCGATTGCTTGATGCGACCTGGTTGGTAGCGAACACCGAGAAAACGTAGTACTGCCCTACATCCAAGCCAATGACATCCTGTGAGTAATCTGTCTGCCCATCCACAGCACTAATGGTGGCAATTTCCCTGTACTGTGTTAAAAAATAAGAGATTTGGATTTCCTCTTCATGAATAAAGGCGCGATGGCTCGGCATTAGAGCAGTCAGGGTCTTGGAACCGGGAGGTCCTAAGTTCAAAACCAAGTCGATGTGCTGGTGCCCTTTGGTGAGGCACTTAATTTTCACTACCAAGTCCCTTGGCGAGGACTTAAAGCCGTCGGTCTCCTGGTTGCTTAATTTAACAAACATGCACACGCTATTTTAAGTATTTTAAGTTGGTTAAAAAAAAACATCACACAATCTTTTTCAACCCCCCAAAATACGTGCTATGGCTAGATTTTGATCCCCTGACCCTCTGACGAAGAGTCTAACACACAATCAACTAGACCAGGCCACTTTTAAATATAGTGTAAACATTTGAAGCTACATTTGAATTCTTAGCAGTCAGGTATAAACAAAAATCAAACAATTGAAAACTCGAATGCGTGAATAAACTTACTGGAGAGAGGGTGCCATCGTCATGTGAGATGTAAATGGTCAGGGTGTAGTTGGCAATGACGCCATTTGGAAGCAAGGGAGAAGACCAGCTGACCTCAGCATCGAGGATACCAGTCTGGGTGATGGTCAGTCCACTGACCTCACTAGGCACTGGGGAGATTCAAAAGGCAAGAATTATTGATTAAAGATAGTAATGATAATAAGAACAGAAACACCAACAACAACAATAATAATAGTGGATATTTTGTGTAACACTAATCTGTTTCAGATATATCACTGCTGCACTCCACAATATTCATAATAACAATTTAAGTAATAACAATATAGTCAAACCTGTCTATTTAGACCGCCCTCGGGAACCAGAAAAAGTGGCCACTGTATACAGCTAACAGTGGCCTTTCTACACAGGTTTTACAACACACATTTCCATCTTCAGGGAGACAAAATGCATGGCTACTATCAGGCGCGGATCCAGGGGGCCGAGTGGGCCTTGTCCCCCTCCCCCAGCCTGGCCGAGAACAAAAAGACGGGCAAAAAACAAATTAGTGCTCACTGGCATTAGATAAACTGGGAGTTAGAATAACTTGTTAATAGACTAAATAAAAAATAGACCAAATGGGAAGTAGACTAATTGGGTAGTAAACAAACTGGTTGTAGACTAAACAGCAATCCACTGCCCAGAGAACTTGTCACAGGAGCAAAGGACCTGTTACTGCCAGGTCCTAAGGTAGGGTGGTCTTACAGGTATAGAAAATCTTAATCATGACATGAGACCAAACGGCCAATTCTTGAAACCGTCATACACATACACGTGAAGTTTAACTTCTTGGAGATCCCATCGAAACACACGTTTTTATAGAGTAATCGTGCCTATCTTAGAGATGTCTAATTTTTCGACGATTTTGAGAAGCTGGCCCCAAACTTCTAACTTACTGGATGGCAGTGTTGTTACTGGGAGTGCACTGACAGGATCGCTAGGGACATTGAAGTAGACAGCCTGGAGAACAGCGAAATAAGCTGTGTATGAGATCAGATTCTCCTCGGTATGACTCAGGCTTTGTACCTTTATCGAGATAGTATAATATTGATACATGTATTATATATACAAACCATACTGATCATGATGATGGTGATGATGACACTAACAACAATAATTACAATAACAATAACAATAATAATAATGGTAAATAATAATAACAATAACAAGAGTAATAATCATAACGATATAATTAACAACAACAATGATAATAATAACAACAATAATGATGATGACAATAATTAATATAATAAAAAATAATTGTAAAAACAATAACATCAGTAATACATATAATGGTATTAATAATGATAACAAACAACAATTATAATGATGATATTATATATAATGTCTATAATGAAAATGATAGTAACAACACTAATAATGAAAATAATGGGCTACATTTACACATTTTTTGCAACCATGATACACCTATAAAAGGAGAGACAGAAAAGTTAATATAACTTACCTTAAGCGTGTTGATGGTAGTGCCCGTATTTCCTTTGATTGAGATTACAAAATTCGTAACGGTAACACTCGCAAATGGCAAGCTCCAATGCCATGTAATAGATGTAGCGGTAGCCTCGCTTCCGGTGAAATATGGGCTGTATTGCTCTGAAAGAATTGTAATTAAAGAGATCGAGCCGTCAATAACAGGGAATTAATTAAAAGCCAGAAACTTTAACTAATTTACAGCCATTTTTGCAACATTAAACTTGTTTGATTTGCACAAATTTAACTTTGGAATCTAACTGTTTTGCAGCATGGAATTTTCGAAAATCTTGACCATCCACAAAATTTGCATGAATGTCTCTAGTTTTAAAGTACCATTCTTGAGAGTCATTCAGTATGAAGTGACATATAGCAATGTCAGGTAAAAAGCCGTATTAGGAATGGAAGCCCTTACTTAAATTAGATCAAATCTAAACTGAGAATCCAGTTTGAGATTTTGACTGGATTTGGGTGCAATATGCCTTACATAAAAAAAGCCACACACTTACTTGTGACGATATCAACTGTTACGACATCACTGGACCTCGTTTCGCTTCCATCCGTCTGATCGCTTTCTGCCCACAGGCGGAACTCGTAACGCGTGCTGGGTGTCAGGTTGAATAGCCGGATGGAGGTGTTGGTCGGTGTGGTGGTTTCGCTGGCCAGGACCGCGGAGCCCGAAATGCCGTAGGTGTACCAATATCTTGCAACTACTCCCACGCTTGGCTGCCACGTTACCGTGACTCGTGTCAACTCCTTGTTGGTCTCAGAGATGTCGGATGGTAATGCAGGTTCTGAATGCATACAGGATGTGAAGAGGCAGAATGATAAATATCCGCCGAAGTCTACTTTACCAAAACAAAATAACATGTTAAAAATGTTCAAATCACGCCCAAATATCTTGCTCTATATGTTAAAGATTACGATGTACTAAATTTAAAATACGAGTCAAGTGAAGCACCTTCCTTAGAAATGCAGGGACTTTGTTCCCAAAGTGTGGGGTAACGGACTGAAAGGATATGAAACCAGCTTTGTTTCTGGTTTGTAATGTAATAATGCACACCCACTGCAATTTTCAGACTCCCAACAAGAACATGAGAGAGATAGTGGGGATTTAAATAGGGGAACAACTTCATAATTGTGAAAAGCAGACAGCTACATTTGTTTGGGCATTAAAGTATTTTTTAATAATAGCTTGACAAACACAATTTTGCAAGAAGAAAATGGTGTGAGAAGGGGGCAGACCAACTGGGATATATTTTTCTGATCACATTAAGCAGTGGATCAGAATGTCATTTGATCAGCTAACTAGAACAGCTGAAAACAGAAATCTACAGACAACCTGCGTCTCTATCTATGAAACATAGATAGAGAGATGTATCACTAGCTTTTGTTAAATACCTAAAAAGGCCAACTGTCTATAGCGACCATATTGTTTGTCTCCTCCATAAAGTTTGTATGTTGTGTTTTAAACTTGTTTATAAAGGTAACCTGTCCATAGTGGCCATGTAGTTTGTATGTTATTAGTGAGTTGTTAAATCTGTCTAGAAAGGCCATTTGTCAACAGTGACCATTCCCTTAGGTGTCCTTGATAGATAGGGTTTGGTTTACATAAATGTACCACTCACAGGAGAAAAGAAAAATCTTTATAGACTGATGGTCTTTATGTACAGGTTCTATTAGTTTATTTCAAATTTTTTTAATAAGAAACTCTATTTAAGGGAGACAAAAAAAATGTTATTTATAGACAGTAGATCTTTCTATACAGGTTGTCGCTAAATCAGGTTCGACTAGATATAACAACTTTACACCGGACACTTCTTTAGTTCGCTTGGGTGGGATCGATAGATAGGTTTGACTGTACTACATGAAGATACATGTATATACAATCTCAGCAAATCTTACTCATCAGGAAGGGGGATGACACCTGAGGCTCCCCAGTCACTTCTGGCTGGTTCGGTGCATCATCTGGCCGTATCACTGATGCAAGTCGGACAGTATAAGTTTCCCCCGGGACCAGCTTGGACAGCACAATTGTGTTGGTGTCAAGATTCACTTTAAACAAAAATATATATCCAGTTTATTATACCAAAAATGAATGCTATGGAGGTCCATACAATGAAATATAAGAGCTGATAGATAAACCCTCGAATAGCTTTACATTAAGTTATTAATTTTGTCCTTGTCTGAACGTCATATACATGTACAGAAACATCTTAGAGCAACATCCGTTTTGAACAAAAACGTGATAAAAAAATTAGCACCCTGCTCTAGATGAGCGTCGTGTTGTATGACAAATTGTATAACTAGATGGGGCTTATCGTGAGTGTGCAGTGATGATTGGCCAGTTCTTCTCTATACGATGATTCTTATGCGAGTTTCATATAAATTTGCTAGTATAATAGTCTCAACAGGCTATTAGAAGTTCGGGAGTGATGTTATGTCTCAATGCAGGCCGAGGTCAAAATGTATTATCTGAGTAAACATTCTGAATTGAAAGATGAATATATTTATATGCATGCAATATAATTGGTATATGAAAGTGACGGTATTCGTGATCTCATGCTTTGCTTGTTTAGAGTCAGGCCTTCTTAATCATGATAAGGATGCAATGGCATCCGAGGTGCGCATCTTAAACATGTGCCTACGGAGCAATAGGCACAAAAAGTAAATTGTTTAAGTACCAATGGATTAAAATCATTTCTATAATATCTTATAGCCCATGACTTACAGGTCACACTCATCGTCGCTGGCATCGTTGTCATGACAACACTGACAATAGGGAAGTTCATCTCATCAGGAGCTGCCCAGGATAACCTTGCTGTGTCTTCCCCGATCTCAGAGAGGATAAGGTTTTGAGGAGGATCAGGTACTTGATATGAAGAAAAAAAAACGTGTATCAATTCGGATCGAACCCGAGACTACCACAATGCACATAGACCTGTCGATTAATTTTATTCT
>JARBES010000118.1:24641488-24651674 GCA_030265145.1 Strongylocentrotus pallidus
CCCCCCCCTCCCCCTTAGTTACCAGGGCCCATATTCATAAAACCTTACTAATGTACTAATGTTTCCACTAATTACGTAGAGGCTAGTATATAGTTGTTAACAACTAGGCTTAGGGAGGCTTCATGAATATGTGCCCGGAATGTTTTTTAAGAATCTTGAGCTAAGTGGTATTGTGGAAAGAAAAAAAACTAATCAAGGTCCTGTTTAATAAACGCTTATTATTCTTAATCATTTTTAAATATTTATATTTTTAATTCAAAATGTTTCAATATTCTGTAAATGACAGAGATATCAAGACACCAGTAAAGCTATTGACCGGATGATATACTAGAGACAGAAGAAAGCAAAAGAAAGGAAAAACAAATTCATAAAAGCAAACGGGTCTTTAACATATATAGACCTATATAGACTACATGAAGCAGTGATTGAAGAAGAAAAAACAGAATAACGTTGAACGGTATGTCTTAATAAGGAAATCGCGCAAATTGAAACGAAATTATCATCCCGAAGAATTAGGATTTATCTCGTTCATCTGAGATGAAGCAGATAGACCATCTTATATGAAATCCAAGGCTTAAATTATGCTCCTCAAGACAATATTATTGGATATCGGGTTTGAAACACAACGAACAGAAAGTGGGCGTCCTGCTGAGAACAACTATGGAATCACCCAGAGGAGGACAAATTGCAGGCCCGGAGTTCCCCGTTACTATTTGGTTGTATTCCGATGAAGATGCCTCGGGGACCCCGGGACCACCCTTTCGAAATCTTGTTGATGCGTGACGTGTTAGGTTTTGATTCTTAGATGTCAAATGAAGACGACTGGAATCATCTCGATCAATCTTTGTTCAGTGTTTGAGTTTTCATTATGAATGATGAATGATTGGTTGGTTGGTTGATTGGTTGATTGATTGATTGATTGGTTGATTGATTGATTGATTGGTTGGTTGATTGGTTGATTGGTTGATTGATTGGTTGGTTGATAGATGATGGATGAATGGATGAAATTTGTATTGGATGATTTATTCAATTGATTGATTGATTGATTGGTTGATTGATCGATTGGTTGGTTGATAGATGATGGATGGATGAATAAATGGATCTTTGTATGGATTGATTGATTAATTGAATGGTTAATTGATTGATTGATTGATTGATTAAATGGTTAATTGATTGTGGAAATTCATGTGTCAAATACTATTTTTTTTCACAATGGAAAGATTTCCGACGTTATAATGGAACAAAAATGATATAGGCTTACATTTTTTCGGCAGAATGATAAACGTTTAGAACATAAGAATGTTAGAATGTTTAACAAATCAATCATTTACAAAAGGCCCCCCCCCCCCCCCCCTCTCCCCTCTGTCATCAATGTTGTATAAAATTTGTCATTAACCGTGTTCTATTAGAAATTATATTGATTCCTTCGAATGTTCGTATGAACAATAATTGGAAACATAATGGACAATGACCCCGCTTACAAATATCATCTCCACTCGATGTAAATGAATCTCCTACGTCACACAGGTTACCCTCAGGTACCTTGGGCAATTAGTTATACAAGGCAGATCAGATTATGACAATTATCATATTGAATTTGACTGAAAACAGTTCATGAAAGTACAACTATTTTCTTTTGCCGTGGGAACCAATGAGACTATAAAAAACGGGGAGGTGAGGAAAGTCTGTGTTATTTGTGTATTAAAAAAACGGATGTAGTATATAGTGTGTTATTTCGTTGCTTGATGACGAGTCGTATTGCCAAGTTTTCATTCTGTTTATTTTGCTTTCAGGGGAAATTCCTAAAGAGTGAATCACGCTGACACCTGAGTTTTGTCAAAACGAGAAAAGTAGATATTTTCACATTATTGTTTTGCCTCTGGACTTCATTCGTCTTTGCGCTTGAGTGTATACATATGGGTGGCTGAGATTTTCATGTTCATAATTAGTTTTTATGTAATACATTTGTATGTCATTTATTCAGATCACGCATTATTGAACTTCCTGCACTTAATTTCCTCTCGTTACAAAAGCACCACTTTTTAAAATATGATTTCTTATCTTCACTATATTCATTCATAATATCCGATTTTCATATCCGTTTAAGTTTCTAAGTTTCATGGCAAAAAAAAAACTTTCCTGGTTATGAAGTACTTTTAAAGAGTTTAAAAGTGCAAAAAATAGTATCAGAATATGAAATAAAGTAAGGAAAGATGATAGAGGGAGAGACGGGAATAAAAAGTATGAACTAGAGAAAAAGAGGACAGGAGGAGAGAGCTTATGATAGAGGAGGACTATCAAGGGGTTGAAAAGGGGAAAGAATTATAAATGGGTACACAGAAAAGGAAACTAAAAGTACTTGTGTGAAAGAGATGCAGAAGAGAGAGAGAGAGAGTGGGAGAGAGAAAAAAATGAGAAAATGAGAGAAAGAGAGAGAGAGAGAAATACAAAGAGAACTATAGAGAAAGAGAGAAAGAGAAAGAGAGAAAGAGAAAAAAGAGAGAAAGAGAGAGAAAGATAATTTAAAAAAAAGAGGGAAAGAGAGAGAGAGAGAGAAAGAAAGAAAGAGATCAAGAGGATAGAAGAGGAAAAACAAGACAGGCAAGGGGAGAGAGGAGTAAAGAGGATGGTATGGATATAAAAGTAAAAACATGAATGGGAGGGCGTGTGATAGTGTAAGAGAAAGGGAAATAAATGGGGCAGGTTTAATCCATTAATCCGTTAGTTATGTTTTAACATTGGAATGATAAGAATCATTATAACATGATAATATTAACAAAGTAATGAGATAGATCAAACATCCCCCACCAAAAAAAAAGAGACTGGTACAATAGTCTTGAAGAATCTCTTCCCATCATGCACTGCTGGTTCGTGGACTTCAAATTCCCGAATCACCAGGCAGTCTAACTTTCTCACCCTATAAATTCTCTCCTCCTCTCAGCCTCCTAGTGCACTTTCTCTCATCTCCTTCTCTTCGTCTAGTTCTGATCATCCTCGAATCAGTTTCATTAGGACAGTTTGGATTAAAACGTCTCCCAAATATAACTTGACGACTTTTAAAAATCCATCTCATCTGCTCTACGACTCTATTTGATTATTTAACGAAATCAGGGCATAAAGTTTATTTGCCAAGGAAAAGGAGATTCTCTTCTCAATCTCAAGCTAATGTTGTTCGACGCGAAGCAGAATTACCTTCTTCTTTTGTTCTTACTACCAGCATGACCAGAGCTGTTACGTGTGTCTTTTTGTTTTAATAATTACTAAGATTTCTGAAGATAACACAGCTGTGTCGAAAGTTTGAACATTTAAGTGTATTTTAATTGGAGATCTCACCTGGGGTGCAATAAGATGTCATCTCGAAACCTGAGCTTCAGCATTGAGAATATTCTGGGTCTTGAAAAATGTTACGACCACGGTGACGAGACGGAGAACGATCAGCAAGGATTCAGGATCGCTACAAGAACAGGGATACAATCGAAAGGTATGGTAATGTCATTATTCTGCAAATAATTTCGGGTTATCGTTGTTCTATCTTACAAAAAAAGAGATAAGAATGGAAGACCCTGTGACAAAACACCTACAGCAGATTTCCTGTTTGTATACAGTAGAGGAAAACCTGTATATAAAGACCGCTCAAAGAAGACAAAAAGTGTGGTATTTACAGACAGGTGGTCTCTCTATACATTTGGTCGCTAAAGCAGGTTTGACTATAATTCTAAATGAAGGGATATCTTTTAATTGTAGGTATCCTTTTAAAATATGTTTTAAAAATACAAATAATAAGTGATAACGAAAAAATTTCAAATTATGAATGATACTATCCGAAACTTTACTTGCGACTTGTTTTCTTACTATATTTATTATATCTAATTTGATAGGAAGCTGTCCAGACAAAACCTTTTCTAGGCTTTTTTTACAGCTGTGCCTTATTCTGTTTTGTATTAATTCATTTCACATGTAGATGCTATCCCAATTTATGTATTATATTTTACATGAAATTGCATGTTTTTACTTTGTAAAAATGTTTTTTAAAGATGGAATTCAATAAACTGAACTGAACTGAACTGAAAATAAATTTTTAAAGCAAAAATTTTCAAACAGTCTTGTGTTTGTATAATCTTTATATTACTTTATTAAATTAATGTGTGAAATGCGTGTATATACGAATTGCTTTACAACTAAAATAATTACCTAAATTATCTCTCTTACTTTTAACAGGTCTAAATCTATTATGAAATAATCATCTGGCATTTAATCTTCACTCCGCAGCCCTAAAATTAATGGATTATATAGTAATACGCAATTTCTATCTCTATTATTTATCGCTAACAATTTATTGATCATTCATAAAGATAAGTTCATGGCTCCAAAATATTGATAAATAATTTTGTCTTTCCACAATTCTGACCAAGCAGTGTCCCTCCCATTCGCCGAACGTTACAGCGTTGTGGATGGGATATCGACATCTCACTCGGTGGCGGTCCTTTCTTCATCTTCCTGTTCGATCCCGTCGACGGGTTCTGCTCTCGACGTCGCGTCAAGAAGGAAGCCTCGTCGAATGCGTGTTCGAACCAACTTTAGTGCATGGCAGCTGGAGGAGCTGGAGCGGGCGTTTACCACCACCCACTATCCAGATATTTTCATGCGGGAAGCTCTGGCGATGAGACTCGACCTTATGGAGGCGAGAGTTCAGGTATGTGGTATTTCGTTCTCCTTATTTTCTCCAAAGTTTTTCTTCCCTATTTCCAGATTTCCTACTTCAGATGCCCTTTATTCTCCCCCTTACTCGCTCCTTTATCTATGATTCTCTTACTTCTCCACTTCCAGCACTTTATCATCTTATTTCTCTTCCTCTCTCCTCGATCTTTTCTCATCCTTCCCTCCTCCCATCCCTCTGACCTCACTTTTACTTATTTTCCTTGGTCATGTTCTTCTCCTTGCCCCTCCCATATTCCGAACTCCCCTATTCCTCGTTTCATTTACTTTGTCTTCCACCTCCTCCTCTCTTTCCCTAAAAAGTATCTCATTTCTCCCCCTCATTCCCTCTCTCTCTCTCTCTCTCTCTCACCTTACCCCTTAACTCTCTTTCTCTTCTCTCCCACATGATCCACCCCCCTACCCATTATCCTCTCCTCCCCTCTTCCTTTCTCCTTCTCTTTCATTCCCCTTTCTCCCATTCATCTCTCTCATCCCTCCTTATAACCCTCATCTTCTTCTTTCTCCTTTCCTCTCGTCTCATTTCGCATGCTTTCCCACCCCGTGCCATCTACTCTTTATCTTCTTTCCCCTCCTCCTCCTCCTTCTCCCTCTCGTCTCTCCTCCTCCACACCTCCTCCTCCTCAGCTCCTCCTCCCTCTTTTCTGGTCTTGTCCCTCTTCTCCTCCTCCTATTCACATTCCCTCCCGTTCTTTTCCAGTTCCCCTTCTCTTTTTCATCCTCTCTTCCCTTTCTCTTTCATTTTCTTACTCTTTTTTAACCTGCTCCTTGTCCTTGTTTCTACCCCCATGCTCTTTCCGTCTCCTCTTATGTCGCCTCATTTGCTCATCATTTTCTTCCTACTTCCCTCTCCCGCCTTTTTTCTTCATACTATCCCTATACCATCTACCTCTTTCCGTCCGCTTTCCTACTCCTCTTCCTCCTTCCAAAAGCACCGAACTGAAAACATAAAATAAGGAAGTCCTCCTGCATCTTTGTTAATCATTTTATGTTACGTTTTATTTATATATTCTTTGCAAAATAGTGCATGTTATGATGAAAGTAAAGGGTATAATGAGTTCCTCAATACGCACCAATTCTTAAGCTAATTACCTTGTGCATTGGTGTTTGATATTAATCGATATACATGTACATGATCAATATTTTAACGATTTAATTAAATTGTATAAACACACATCTTCGCAATGTCTACTTTGTCTAGCAAATATACAATAGCTCTCCACAACATTTTGAAATACTCCTAAAAACTCTTTCCTTCGATTGTTTTTGTCTTTTCACGATCCATGGTCTACGGATTCATCCATCAAATATCTAGTATGGATGTAAATTCCATTCCTTCTCCTCATGCCAGCTCAATAGCAACGCAAATTTATAATCGAATCGTAGGCACTTATCCACTTGGAGTAAATGAACGATAATTTGTCTAATTGAAAGCCACTAGTACAGGCGATTATAAGACCAGCCGTACAATTACCGTGACAAGTTTTCCCCACTTACAAATTGCAGTTTTCTACGTAAGCATTCCACCGTTGTCTATTATTCAGCTGCTAGTATCTTGAGCGGGTATGAAAGAGAGGCTAGATCACTCGACGAGGTTTCCCGCGAATAGCATGGTTGCTAAGGGGGACGTTTTTTGCGGGCACAGCTGTGTAAAGATGGTCATTAATTTCGGCCGAGCTATCGTCTGTTAAGAAAGATATTATACGAATATCATGATAAATTGAGGGAGGATCAATTAACACTCGGGCAACACGCTCGAAAATGAAAATGATAAATAATGTGGATATATCGCTAACTTTTTCGTGAGCGCTTCCATTTTTTTTTTACAGACGCTAATAATGTTAGCCAATGCAATGCAATAGCGAATTACTATTTCAGTGCAAGGTTTCTCTAAATGTTATAATCTATCATGAATGTGTTTGTATTGCTGTACTAATAGCACTGCAGTTGTGTCGTAAAATTTATTTTCATGTTCACTTTTAATTGCATTTACGTTTTAAACTTTGGAAACAGAATATCATTATTGAATTGATAACTTCCATCTGTAAATCCGCGTATATGTATCATGGGACTAGACAAATTTACTTTGATACAAAACGAAAAGACAATTATTTTCCTAGCAATCTTGAAGACGCAACATGAATTTTTTGAGGATAACGATTTTGTTTGACTTTTTGAAAGTCGTCATTGCTCTTGATCGTCAAGACTTTCAAGATATCAACCAAAGAAAATATAGATATCCTTGTGTGCCTACTAAATAATGTTTTTATTTTAGAATGATTACATATTCCGAACTAGTCCACTGCCTGGACACAATGGACGCAGACTACTATGTGGCTTTAAGATGATTTTATCTGATCGTGTTGTTGTTTGAAGTATCATTATTTTGTTTACATTTCTCTTTAGATATGATTGTTACCTGTATACTTTACAGACTAGAGGAAGGGGCACCAGATTAAATTATCCCATTCCAAATGCATCTGCCTAGTTAATGCTATGGTTATAATCCAAATCCCTACCCTTTCTTAAAATGATTCGGACTTTCCTTTTCGTTTAGGTATGGTTTCAGAATCGCCGAGCAAAATGGCGGAAACACGAGAGAACATGTGGGAAACAGTTACCAGATTCACCAAAAAAAACAGACACTTCTCCGGCAGAATCAAAAGGGTTATCCAAGACAGAATCCATAGAAGTTGTCAAAAAGATGCCCTATCCGTTTATAAGTTTAGCGAAAGGGGGCAAGACTTCGATTCATCAACATCACCATGAACAGCGTGATCGCCATCCTTTTCGAGCCGACATCGTAAAAGACGTGAGTCGTCGACTGGTGTTCCCACTATGCCCGACATCCCCGACGACTTCCCCCCGGCTTCCGCCTCTTCAAACGCCTCGTCATTCGTACTTTCCTTTGTTTTGCCATCGAATCCCTCCTCCTCATTATCATCATCAACATCAAAACACGCTTCCCGATTCAACGACGACATCAAAGTGTACGCTTTCACCAAATGCAATTGCGCCATCTCCGTTAAAAGTTGACCAGTCTTTTCTCTCGCCCGAGTCGTCTTCGTTTTTCTCTCAGGCGACTTCTTTTGCTCCTTCCATTTCGCGCAGATCCGAAACGGCGGAACGCGATCGACCTTCCGTTGAACCACGCATGAGTGTGACGTCAGATGAAAGACAAGCCAATAGCATCGCGATTTTGAGGGAAAGGGCGAAATCACTAGGACAGGCTACGGAAAATGATGAAGCCTGAAAATTAAGGAGAGGACATTACCAAATTAAGAATTTAGTTTAACATAACTGCATAAACAGAAAGAGACTTTAATTCCATGTTTTACCAACATCATCCTCATCCATCATACATTAAATTGACACGGGAATATGATCTGCATATTCCCACATTCGAATTATTTGATTTAAAGAATGATTTTTTTTAAAGGTACTATGGTAATGTAATGAATATTCAATGACGAGGATAAAACTTGATTATCATGATTATAAAAAAAATTATTTGCGCATAATTACAATGAAAACTCTAGCATTATTTTGTGAATAAAATTGTAAAAAATACAATGATATAATATGAATATTTTTGTTCCATTTTTTGTTGTGATCAATAATGGAATACAAAATATTCGTGAACAAAATGATTCGGCTTTTAAAAGATCAATGCAGTTTCATTAGCTTTTGATTTAAAGTAATGGGAATTTGAAAATATATTCACTAATATAAGGGGTTTGTTTGTTTGAATTCTTTGAAAATGAAAAACACTTTAAGCAGTAAACTGTAAGCAACGAGCAGAAAATGAGATTTAATGATATAATAGAGTGAATCTGGGATAAGAATTTCTTTTTTGAGGTCAAGTAGTTTGTTTTATCTGTCTCTTGTTATTAGAAACAGGTTCGCATGTTCGTCAAATTTTATTTGCTGTCCTCTTTCGGCAACAGTAACGTATCATTGAGTAAATGCCATTCACGATCAAGTGAATTTTTCGGACGATGCGATATAAAAGACTTCGCTGGTCTCTTTACAGGAATGCCTGATATTTCTCAATAACAAGATTCTCGAAGTTTAAAGTTGATACAAAATTTCTTTCTACTCCATCTTCAATTTTTTCTTTTTTTCTTCTTCTCCTTCTTATTCTTCTTCTTCTTCTTCTTCTTCTTCTTCTTCTTCTTCTTCTTCTTCTTCTTCTTCTTCTTCTTCTTTCCTATTCTCTCTATTTGTTTGATTGGGGGAAGGGGGTTATAGGTTTTGTGTAAAGAGTTTGTTGTACATAATTATGAGCAAGTGAGATATGATTAATGAAGCTGAAATTAGGGAGCATTACATTATGTGTCTTTCTCTGAATAAAGTCTTATTATTATCATGGATGGCTGTCGGAGTTCTATTGTTTATCAATTTATCACGGATAAAAGCCGAATTGCGACGGATATCACAAATGAAATATTGAAAACATCTAGTAAAAAGAAATAATGACATATAAAGTAGAAAAAGTTAAAATGTTATTACTAGCAGTACTAGTACAATAAAGCAGAAACTGTTATATATGCATATAAAAAGGATTGACTGTATTAATACTTTGGTGTATTTCGTGTAAAGCGTTCAAGGTTTCTTAAATACAGAGAAAGAGATTTAAACAACATTTCAAAATATAAAAACAGAGAGAATGAAAGAGAGAGAAAAATGGGTTGACGTGACAAAGAAGAGAGAAGAAAAGAGAAAGAGAAGAAAAAAAAGGAGAAGGAAAGAAAGAAAAAAAAAGGGAAAGAGGGAGAGAGAAAGAAAGAGAGAGACACAGAGAGACACAGAGAGAGACACAGAGAGACAGAGACAGAGAGAGAGAAAGAGAGAGAGAAAGAGAGAGACAGAGAGAAAGCATGTCGTCCAGCCTTTCTTCTTTTTGTTTGGTCTTTCTATTTAATTTTGGTAGTTTTCAATTTGAAATGTATTCATTCAAAAACCCCATTTTCAGACTCTCAGCAAACTCAAATAAAACGGTATTTCTTTATTAAAGTTTTGTATGTCCGCTTAGAAGATTCACGCGGCTTGAAGGACAATTAACGAATTCTAAAACCTCTTATGAGCAATTAAACCTTTCATTATGCATTATTCAAGGTTTAATCTACGCACAAGCTTTCAGAGTGTTAAGACTTGGTACGTGTTTTCCCCCTTCCTTTCTTTTTGTTTTCTTTAATTTACAATAAAATAGTTCATAGCTTTGAGAATGAAAGAGAGAGAAAAATGGGTTGATGTGACAAAGAAGATAGAAGAAAAGAGAGAGAGAGGAAAAAAGGAGAAGGAAAGAAAGAAAGAAAGAGAGGGAGAGAGACAGAGACAGAGAGAGAGACACAGAGAGAGAGAGAGAGAGAGAGAGAGAGAGAGAGAGACAGAGAGAGAGAGATAGATAGAGTGAGAGAGAGAGAAAGCATGTCGTCCAGCCTTTCTTCTTTTTGTTTGGTCTTTCTAT
>JARBES010000118.1:24878034-24888827 GCA_030265145.1 Strongylocentrotus pallidus
CGTACGTACGCAATATAGCAGTCGAATTCATGCGATACGTCACAGAATGGCTCGTGCGCAAACACAATGGCGACGTTTTGAAAATCCTCAGAGCCGCGAAAGACGAAGGATTCTGAAGAAGAGTTACGTCCTCCCTTTCATCAAATGTATGATGTTTTATATTTTAAAGATATTAATTTAAAATTAAATGGCCTACAAACTGAAATTAACATGTAGTTTGTTAAATTCCCCTCTAATTTGTCTTTTCCCTTGCAGTTGTCCCTGTGAAATTCAGTGAGAAGAGTTCAGCAGGCCATATGCTGTATTATAAAGAACATTCTGTGAAAGAAAGTGAAGACACTAAACCTACAGACAGGACTCTCTTTGTTGTCAATGTTCCTCCATATTGTAATGAGGTAAGTGTGTGGAAGAATGATAACAATAAAGTTATATTTAGCAAACCTTTTGATGCCCATACTATTTAACTTTTCAAAATATTCAATTTCTGCTGGAAAAAATACTCCAAAGTATTGCTAGAACTAGAACTAGAAGCAAGATTATATATATTCTTGCTGACAATGGGTTTGGATCAGTATATGATGAACAGACTACAGCTGTACCTATTACAAAGTATTACTCATGAAATGCATTATGCAATATGCATGAAATCGCTCCAATGGAAATAGTTTGTACTTTGTACATGGAATGTATTTCATTTGAATGGAATCCCCCATCTATTCTTTTTGTTCACTGGTACTGTGTCAGCATCAGTTTGAGAAAGCGAGAGAATTTAATAATTTCTTTCACTCATATGAGATTGATTGATCTCTTGATATTCTTTCATTTGTTTTATTTCCTGACACAAGGAAAATATGTGTGATGAGCAAGAAACCTCTATGGTTTATTTGAAAATTATTTATTTATGTTTTTTATTTATAACAGGAATGTCTACAACGGTTGTTTGGTGGGTGTGGGGGCGTGGAGTCTGTGATATTACAAGCTAAAGCTGGCAAGGAAGTCGATGCCATGCTAGAAGAAATCTACCCTATTAGAAAAACAAGGGTGAGTATAACTGAAGATGTTTCTCCTCTCTCCCCTCCCTCTCTCCCTCCCATCTCTTTCCGTACTCTCTTCTCCTTTTCTCTCCACCTCTCTCTTCATCTCTCAATCACAATCCCTCTGTTCCTCGTTTTCTCCCACCCCCTCTTTCTTCTTCTCTGTTTAAAACAATGTATGATTTTTCATAAAAGAGACTTCAGAGAGAATATTTCAAGTTTATTGTTGTGCAGTATCCTTGTGTTAATGTAAATTGCACTCAATTCAGCCGAAAGGCTGCCATGTACAATGTTTTTTATACCACAATAAATAAATAAATAAATAAATTCATAGTCGAGTCTATCAGCATAACCTGTACCGGTATACTTCTCCCCATGTATGGTTCATCTTTATTTTCTTTTGATTGGTCATGTTTAGAACTAATTTTCAAGATTTATTTTTCTGTTCACTTGTTCAGTAATTATATAGAAATAAATAAATAAAATATACAAATTCACTGATTGAAATTATACTTAAACCATATAGGGCCAAGTCTTGTTTGTCTATACAACATATGCAACATCTTCATTTGTCACGGTCATTTTTGTAATATATGTCATTTCATTCACAGGGTTTTAAAATAGCTTACATTGTCTTCAAGGATGATTCGTCAGTCGTCAGGGCTATGAAGCAGAAGTATAAGGAACCATTTATATTATCACCTGAAGGGGATTCTGGTGGACTGGTTACTGGATATAGAAGTAAGGAATTCTAGTAACAAGCACCCTGATACATGAGTAATGTTTAAGTTGTGTCTATATTCTAACAGTGTGAGGTTTTTCAAATAGTTTTCCTAATTGATACTAATATTATGTCTGTTTTGTTCAATCAAATATGAAGGTGATTTGGTGACAAGTTGAAGGGGAGATGTCACAAAATAATTTTGTGTAATGTATACAAGACATGAAAAGTAAAACAAAATCATATCAAGTGTTTGTTCCCTCTCTCTCTCTCTCTTTCTCTCTTTCTCTACCTCTCTCTTCCCTCTCATTCTCTCTTCCCTCCCACTCTCTCTTCCTTCATTCTCTCTCTTAACTCTTTCTGTCTTTCTCCTGTTATTCTTGTCAATTCAGGGATAAATGAATTCATTGAAGTCACAGAACGTACTGTGAATATAGTCTGTTGAGAGCTTGAAGGGCATTAACTTTTTGTACAAAATAATGAGTTAACGCTCTTCTGGCTGTCGGCAGACAATATTATTATGTTTCGCCTTTTGATATTACATTCTTCAATAAGGTCTTGTGCTTGATCACCAAATTTTGATAACTGCACACATATTTCTTAATTTACTCATCCTTGAGTTTCGTTTCTTTATTTACAATTTGTTTTGCCTCCGTTATGAAGTAGCCGGAGGCATTATGTTTTTGGGTTGTCCGTCCGTCCGTCCGTCCCGTTCTCGTGATCGCGTTATCTCAAGAACCGACTGATGGATTCCTAACAAACTTTGGTCATGTATGTAACTTGCAGAGCCAATGAACTGATTAGATTTTGGGGTCACGGGGTCAAAGGTCACAGGGCTCATTATGTATGCAAAATAGCTTGTGATCGCGTTATCTCAAGAACCGATTGATGGATTCCTGCCCTACTTAGTTCATGTTTGTATCTTGCAGAGCCAATGAGGCATCATTTTAGACTGCGCGCAGTCTAAATTCCATCTAGTTGCATAATGTCTTTCCATCTTGCTTATGTAGAATGGTGTTCAGAATATGAAGCCCGATGGAAAGATCCTAAGCAACTCCAGAAGAAGGCAGATGACTTCATGATAGAGTTTGACAAGAGGAAACACGAGGTAGAGTCAATGTTTTTATCGACTCATTTTGTTTTGAGCCCAACAATAATAATAATGTACTATACTTTATAGCGTGCGTCGCAAATATGTACCTATGCGCTGTAATGGAGAGAAAATAAAAGAATGTTGAGAAGAGTGAGGTATGCGCAATGGTGAAGGTTGTGAAGCGATGCATAGAAAATATGCATATATATAAATAGATTAAAACTATATTCCAAATTTTGACCATTGGTTTTAATAGCAAGGCAAGGATGAAAATATAAACATGACTTCTTATGCATGTTCTGGCTGAATTTGGTGCAACACGAATTAAAAAACCAGCGAATATGTTTTGGGGTCGCTCAGCGCGAAAAATTAATCGGGCGAAGTAGCACTTTGTAACCCATACAATTGATTTTAAGAAGTTGCAAAGTAAGAGTGTGTGCGATACTTAATCTGTATCAACCTGTACATTATAAGCATACATACCATTGAACCATTCACTATGTTCCCCTTGCAATAGATGAAAACTTGCGAAGCTGTACAAAACCGTTGATAACTTCCTACTGCCTTTCAGAATGCTTGGGCAATCTATATCAGGGCTAGGAAGAACGTCCTCAATGTTTCTTTCAAAACCTCATTCATTTTTCTCTGCATCTTCTTGAGAAATATTAATTTATCATGTGGGATAGTTTTTTTTTAAGGCACCCTGTACAATAGCGTTGCCAATTTGTTGTTGTTATCAAAGGGATTGGGTGTCTTTGCCTCAGATTCTAAACAAAATCTTTGATTTAGCTCATGCTGCAATGATAGTTATAAACCTTTAGGTCAGTCAGGAATCCCATTCCTTTTACAAGCCGATCGCCTGTCTGATTATCAAGATACTTATGATTGGAAATCGAAACCAAATTTTGCATTTTCTTAACGGTTTTTAACTTTTTATAACACTACAGTCTATTGGGGGAAATAAATATGGTAAAACAGGTCACTCAAAGATTTTTACTTTGTTGAGGCACTTCTTGATCATTTTAAAGCGCAATAGACCAGTTCGTAGTTAGCACATGGTTCAGATGACCCCAAATATCCACAGATCTTTTAAAATAGATAAATACCACTTTGTGCCTTTTGGAATAATCACAGCTAAAGTCATGGAGGTGATTCTTTGTTTACCCTCTATAAGGATTACTTCCACCTGTGTTCAATAGAATGTATCACAGGTGCATGCATGAATAATGATTACATAACTTTCGTGAGCATGTATCTAGTATTAGTCTCAGTGAGTTTTACAATTTTGTACAAGTGACCTTTATCTGCTCATGCGCAGATTGTATCTACGAGCTGGTATATTGTTTACACCATCACAGACACTGATAACATGTAGGGCCATGCAGCTCAGATTTAATATTGTTAAACAATGCCTTTAACAGGAGAAGGAGCAAGCCAAGGTGGAGGAAGGGGTGCCCGATGACGACGGCTGGGTCACTGTCACCAGGAAGAGCACCAAGCCAGTTGTGGCAAGGTCAGAACGAAAGCAGAAGAGACTCCAAGCGAAGGAGAAGAAGAAGAGAGAGGAGAAGGAGCTGATGAACTTTTACACGTTCCAGAGTAGAGAATCGAAGAGAGAACGTAAGTAGAGGCGGTTTGTTAATATTTGGGAGTACATGGATTTAGGGATATAGGAAATGGCACGGTGTTGGTCAAAGGCATGGATGTCGCAAAAATCTCTTTTCTTCTCGCATCAGAAAGGTCTAGGACCAAGTTGCTCATCAGTCTGCTTCCATTGGCTTTGATGTACATGAAGGTTGCCATTATATTCTGGCTGGAAAAATCTGTTACTAGTATTCGCATAAATATGCTGTTCTCCTTTTTCAATTTCCAATTGTTACATGACATTTGAAAATTACAAGTTTTTAAACTATTTCATTTTTGAGATATACATAATAGAAGGAATTAGCCACAACACAAACTACTTCTTAGTGATTGAAAATCTGAAATGAAAAACTAAACATGTGATTTCTCTAAATCCAGGTGCTTCAGTGCATATTGAAAATTGGAAAGATCTACCCTAATTTATGTATCTCTATGACTATGTAGCCCCATGCGGGGAAGCACCAGTTGCTTCCAGTCGTTTTTTCTGTACACATGATGAATTTCACCTTAAAGCCTCACTGCACTACTTATAGCTACTTGCGCCCTCTATACAGCAAACAATGTCTAAGCGGTACCCGTTGATCCCCCTTGATGCCCTTTTTCTTATGTTGATTGAGAGCCGATTTGATGAGATAACCGCAGTGAGGGCTAATCCCTCCTGACCAAACTAGTGCAGAGGGGCTTTAAAATATGATACAATAATGATGTAACCTTTCCTGTACCATTTCTCTTTACAGATATAGCTGAGCTGAGGATGAAGTTTGAGGAAGACAAGCAGAGGATAACCCAAATGAGAGCAGCTAGGAAGTTCAAGCCATACTAGTGGCTAGTCGGCCAAAATCCAATGGACTACATGTATTTCTTTGATTTCCAAGCTGAACTCTGGAATAGCAAGGAAGTAAAAGTTTTACTTGCAAGTTGGCGAATCATATGGACTATATTTGAGTGATCTCCAAGCTTAACTTTGTGCCAGCGAAGAAGTCCAAGCATAACTAGTGTCACAAAAAGGTGACATTTAATTATACGTTTATATCTTTTGGCACTTCACAGCACAACAGTAGCAACAGATTTAATACATGTGACAAACACGGTTGTAGGTTTTCATAAAATTCACCCATTTACAAGCCACTCCTCTGCCCATGTGCAAATTAACATTAACATATATGAATATGTATAAGGTTGGTAACACAAGCATGTCGGCCCAATCCAGTGGTGTTGTCAAGAAATCTTTGTCTGATCTCGGATTTAAACTCTGGGGCAATAAGGAAGTCCAAGAATAACTAGCATGTCGGCCCAAATCCAATGGACTTTTTGTTTTATCTCCAAGCTAAACTCTGAGGCATCTAGAGAGTTCAAGCCTTACTGCTACCTAGTCGGCCTGATCCGATGGGCTCTCTGTCAACTCCAAGCAAAACTATGGGCAGTCATGAAGATTTTGGCACAACATAGGTCTCTCCACAATATCTGTTACTGCAGTGGAAATTCGTTGTAAGAAAACCAAAGAAATCACCTTGTTGTCTCGCAACCTTGTTTGATTAACCGTAGAAAATGGCCAAAATTACCTTGTTTTAACAAGAGTTTGTTATTACAGTATTCTTTACGAGATTCCACTGTGATATTTTTCTATGTCTTATAAAAGAGGTAAATGTTAAGTACATGTACATCATGTATTATGAGAAATATACATGGATATTTTATAAAAATTAGTATCAAATTCAGCAATTCAAGTATTTTGTGTAGTATTTTGTTATGTGTAGAGAATGAAGGGTTAAGTGTTTATTTTACATTTTTTAATAAGAGCAGATTTTAAGAATGATGGATTTGGAAACAGTAATGATTCAGAATATACGATTGCCTGTTCTGCTCAATTCTATCAATCACCATTCTCTACAACACTCTCCACAACACTCTCCACAAGTGTGCTCACACTATCTCTGACACATCACTCCCACTCCTGGACATGGTGAAGAATAAGGTTGTGTCAACACTAGCATCCACTGTAGACTTTCCAACATATACATGTAGCTACCTCACTTTCATATCATCACACCAATCCTGTGTAAGGGGGCTATCCCATACACACAGTACACTAGATTTCAGAGGGTTAGGTGATGAGAGTGATTTTGAGAACCACTCTACCTCTTTCTTGATCGGGATTACTGCAAAACCGGAAGCTATGTGACAAGGGACATGAAACTTTCGCGATGTGTAATCAAGAATCTATCACAAGTCGCAAAAACAATTGTGTCAGTTGGGATACAATTGATTGATTGAATTGAATTTATTCCATTTCATATCATATCAATTGTTTGCACAATACAGAACATAGTTGACAAAGTAAGTTCAAAATTATGAAATGAAACGGGAACCTACTGGAAAGCATAGCTTGTTTTTTTTAGGTTCCCAAGAATAAATATAATATGAACATGATTTCCATAAATAATTTTAAAGTCACTAAAAATGGGTAACTAAAATAGAAGGCAAAATATTAATTGATTTGTTGATCCTTTTTTTTCTCATTTACTCACATTCCAAAACAGAACTCATTACCATGTTTTCTTTATAGTGAGGCAGGAAAAGAGGGGGATAAAAGGAATTTGAGAGATATAGAGGGAAATGGGGAGATGTTGTGTAAGATAGACAGAAGGTGGAGAAAAAGAGAGAGAGAAAGAGTCCTGAATGAAAGGCATTGAGTGAATTGGATAGCAAGGAGAGAGAAGAGGGAGAGAAGAGATAGAGAGCTATATTAGTAGTACAGATGTCAAGTGAAGTTAAAGATAGAGCAAGTGACTAGAAGAGAGAGAGGATATAACTAGACGGGACTTGTCTAGTGATCTTTATAAAAAGAAGAAGAAGTGATAGCAATGATTGAGAGAGATCTATGTAGAATATAAAAACACACTCTCATCCCACACCATGTAACACATTGGAAGAAACCAAGAGTGAGGATTGAGACAAAGTAATTAACACGGAAACAGCATAAATGTCTTGAATGAACTTTTATTTACGAAAACAAAACCTGTTTTACAAGAATGAAATAATGGCCAACAATAGTGTAGTCTTGATGCGAGTCCATGTTTTGGCATCAACATCAAGTGGTACCACTTTACACGTTCAGTCCTCCTTTATGATGAAATATCTCTTCTTCTTTTGTGGTCGGGTATTGGCTCAAAGTGCTACTATAGTCTTGATGCGAGTCCACCATTTGACATCCACGCTGCGTAGCATCTCTTTATATAGTCCAACTCCATGTGATGGAATGGCTCAACATTTCTGCGGTGGTCAACTTCCCAAAGGAACTGGGGCCCGTTTCATAAAACTTGTTATCTATAACAAATGCTAAATTTCTATGACAAATTTGCTCTCAGCCAATCAGATGCCATGATTTCAGTAGCTTATAACGGTAGCTTGTAACTCGTTATTGATAACAAGTTATATGAAACAGGGTCCTGCTGTTGGTCTTGGTGGGAGTCCATCATGTAATTCTGCTTCATAGCAGATTGATGGACGCTGCCATCCTACACTCTAGTCCATGCCTTGATGCCACCTGTCCAAGCTGATGTCGAGCTCCCTCTTCCGCACCATCCCTCTACGGCCCCTTGGATGATTTCCTTTCAAATACTGCCCTCTTTTCTGATTACATGACCAAAATAACATACAAACCTGCTTTAGTGACCCCCTGTCTATAAAGACCACCTGTCTACAAAGGCCAAATTTGATGTTTCCCTTGAAAATGACTTCTCATTGAATCATGTACTAAAGGAACCCGTTGAAAAAGACCACCTGTCTACAAAAGCCACTTTTTGTGTTTCCCTTGGGCGGTGGCTATAAACAGGTTGGACTGTACTTTCCTCTCTGTAATGCCCTCTTGCAACATCAACCCAATTGCATTCCCAAGGGCTTGACATCGACAGGTACCTGGGACACATAGTAGATTAAAATTGAAGTCTGGATACCTACAATTTCAAAAGTCCAACATTGGGCTCCTGCATAAAGATCCTCTAAGTGTTCAATCGTGACTTGCTACGACAAAATCTAGTGTGGAGCCCTGCATTACCAGTGTAAATTCAGTTCAGATAATATTTGGAGGCCGGACAGCTGTCATGAAGGAAGTTTCTCTTTGAGGATGAGTGTTAGGAGATCGTTGGAAGGAAGCTCCTTGCAGAGTGGAATGACTTTCTCTGAAACGGAAGAGGGATAGAAAGGAATATGAGAAATGGGTTCTACAAAATATCCTCCTGGGACACTTTGTGGGGTCAGTGACACAAAGACGTAACTCCATTTTGGCCAGTTTGAGAAAAAGTGGTTTAAAGATAGAGGTCCACTTGGGCCTTAAGGAGACAAGTCTATGTTTCACTAGCCATTGACTTCAATCATTTGGTGTTGGGTGGAGTTAAGTCTTTGTGTTTCCTGGAAAGCCCACATTTTTCTTTACATTCTGATATCAAATACTCATTTTGGCAAAATATGGAGTTACGTCTTTGTGTCACTGAACCCTCGAATTGCTCTTTGGTCAATTTCCTACACTTATCTAAGTCCCGATATCATGCTAGGACCGATTGCTATATTTATCTAACCCTATCCCTGGCCTAGACCTAACCTAAACCCAGCTTAGAATCAAATTATCTACAACCCTTTATCTCTTTCATGAAATATAGTACAAAGCATTTGTTGCTGGATCATTCACTGGATCAAGAAAAATTCAATGTAACAGGAGCAGAAGCAGGTTGTGAAAAGAGGGGAATATAAAAATGGGGAAAGACAAGGAGCAAAAGAGACAAAGGTACTGACAAGAGGATACAAAGTCATATGACATTTATGACAATTATAGTACATTGAAAACATCGTTCAGGTTTCACATTATCAGAATACACAAAGTGTTTTGAAATTTTCAATGAACTTTTCAAATAGAAAAAAAAACAAAACAATCTGTCAGCTTTTTGCCCTATTTTAAAGTTATATCCCTAGCCCCCCCCCCCCCCCAAAAAAAAAAACTCTGGGAAAGGTGGGACTGCATTCATGTTCCCAAAATCTCCGGTAAAGGGGTACTTTTCACGCAACAAAGTCCGGCTCGTAATACACAAACAAAATCGGCCCGTATTGACTTTACACACCGGACTTAGGGGGGTGCTTTCAAAGGGAGGGAACATGCATAGGCATACCCTAAATAACACTGAGTGGGGGGGGGGGGGGTGGGGTTATATCACACATACCTTTAGTTGTGTTCAGCATTCCCGTTGCCATGGATACCTGAAGCAATTGTGCTATCCTCTCTACCGCTGTCTGGACAGCATCCCCACTGATCTTATTATCCTGGATGGTATGGACGGTCAACATGACCACGCTCTCAATGTCTGTAAGAGTCAGGGCAACAGCCCTGGATGATTTCCCCTTGGAGGAAGTCGACTTCGCATCCGACGTCGACGTCGTCACGAAGGCTTGCAGGATGCCCAGATGGAGCTTGGAGAAGAGCAGGGAGTAGTCGTGCAAGGAGAAGCGTTTGTTGAGAGTCCTCTGTATCTGGGATCGGTTGGCGTCCAGGATGAGAGGGGAGAGGATGCTCTGCCAGAGTAGGCCTGGGACAGGACCGGAGCTGGAGGGGTCGTGGGACGACGCCTTGTAGGAGGCGTGGATGTAGAAGGATGGAATGTGGGATGGGGGCTTGCCTGTGAGGGCGTGGCGGAGACACACGGTCGGGTGTTCAATGATCCAATCAGTGATCACATCCAGCTGGGCAGGGGGGATGAGTTTGATTGGCTGTGACGTACCTAGTTAGACCATGGAGGAGAAGCCATGATAGACATATCAAAAATATCTTACAGTGATATACAGTCAAGCCTGTCTACAGCGACCAAAGTGGCCTTTGAAGACAGGTGGTCTTTGTAGACACATTCCTTTAGTACATGTTTCAAAGGGAAACCATTTTCAAGGGAAACAACAAATATGCTTGTTGTAGACAGGTGGTCACTAAAGCAGGTTGGAGTGTATAAATCCAAATCAAATTTAACCTGTTTACAATTCAGAGAATAAATCAATAAGAATGACATATGTGTGCATGTTACTTTAGTACGCGTCTATATGACAACACTCTTTAATGGGGAAAAAATAGTCTTTTATAGATGGGTGTTCTTCCTATCAGAAAGTTGTAATGAATGGAGATACAGTCTTGAAAAAATTTCCAGAGGGAAAGATATTCAGGATTAGCTTGGCTCAACAACAAGAAATGCAACCCTCTCCAGCCATCAAATCCATCAACAGCTGTCCTAAGCAGTCTCGGGGGGGGGGGGGGGGGGGGGGGGGT
>JARBES010000118.1:25538650-25548858 GCA_030265145.1 Strongylocentrotus pallidus
TCTTAGCAAGGTTTTGAATACTTCAATGCATGACAGAGTCAATTTGTTTCTACTTAAATGTGCCGGTAGGTAAACAAGCAAAAATGCAAAAAGGGGAAGCTCTTTTTCCATCTGTTCTGTTAGTATTCATCTTTATTGATGGCACTTGAATTCCAGTAAAAAGAAAACCAGTTTAGAGATTTGGGTTGACCCTCTCAAAAAACTTAATATACAATTACATCTTGATATGGTATTTTTGCTTTTTGATTGTGAGATGGATACTACCTAAAAAGCATGAAAGGTGCAAAAATCATACTGAGATAGCTAAACAAATTGCTTTCAAGACTACCATTCAACTACATATCACATGGCACACAAGCATATCAGGATTCTAATACTCTACACGAAGATCATAAATTGTTAAAGGGATAGTTGAGTTCTTGTTTCAGACCGTAACTGCCTTCAAAGTGCATTGTTATTGCTCTTATTCTTATTTATGACATTTCTAGTGCTGTTTTAGGACCTAAAATTGCTATGAAGGTAATTTTAGACCCCAAAATGTGTGAAATTTAGCCAATAAGATCATATTAATTCAGCTCCATGGTGACCGTTAATTAATTAATTAATAATAACAAACATGGGCCGGCTGGTTGTGCGGATTATAACCAACATGAAAAAGCTAACAAAAAGCCAAAATCGGCATTGCCTGGAATAAAACGTATTAGGCGCTATCTCGTTTTTGCTGGTTCAAATTATCAAAATATTAGAAAAGGTTATATTTATGGATATTTCAGCCGTCTCTGGGCCAATTTTGATCAAACAAAGATGATTTTGTTTTTTAAATTGTAAGTTCTTTCAAATTGGACACTCAGTTTTTCATTATCTCACAAAAAATTGTTTGTGTAGCGCCCTCTGCAACAAAACTCAACTATCCCTTTAATACATAGTAACTAATAATAAATAGCAAAGGATGATGCTTTGAATTTGCTTTGAAACAGGGTGTGTGAAAGCAGCATGGATATGGAAGAATTATTGAGAGGAGCTTGCATCGTATAAACACATCTAGGGGGGCTTGCTAGCATGGGCTAGGGTACATCATGCTAAATACTCAACAATAATCTCAAATAAACATAAACAAATCACACTTGAATGATGTGATATTGTCATACTGATACTACAAACACAATTTGAAACAATAATAATGGATCTTTTAACTGTTACCTCTATTTCTCTCTCACACGCTCTCTCTCGATCTCTACCTCCGTCACTTTTCCCTCACAACAAACAATGGAACATAAAGACATGAAATCAAATCGATTAAGTTGGAAAGCTGATATGTTTGGATAATCATTTGACACCACATCTAAGCCCTCTACCACCCCAGGAGCCACCCCACAGTCAGAGGGGTGCAGGAACCACCACGTTGGGTCAGAGGGGTGCAGGAACCACTACGTTGGTCTTGTTGTTAACCTGTATGTGACACACAGGACATTCACAGACAGTGGTAGCGCAGGATGAACAGAGGGCTAGGTGCTGGCATGGTCCTACCACCACGCTACGCTCACGGTCCTGACATAGGCAGCATGTGAAGTTCTCTCTTATATGTAACACCTGCAAAAGATACATCAAGAAAGGAAATTAATTCACATCCCAGTAAGCTACATAAATATGTTTTTTGCATCAGAGCAAACTACTCTTCCCACCTCACCATCCCCCACCATTCCCTACTTCCCAAGAAAACCTGTGCTGCTGGACAAACCAAGACAACTTTCAGTCGTCTAAATAATATGGTTTATTTGAAGGAATCTGATAATTTCTTTCATTTTTGATGCCCTAAGAAAAAAAAAACAAAATCCCCCCCCCCCCCCCTAAAAAAAAAAGATCCACAATCCTACGACTTATCCACTAGACCATAACACCTGTTTGCTCTAACCATTTACTGGCATTGGTCTCTCAAGGGACTTACAAATCATGGTCACAAATCTACAGATTTTGTTTGTTGATGATTCCTTATTGAAGGAAAAAATATATTATCTAAAGACCATAATGGTAAGAGCAAACAGTGGCATGAACAGCCTGCCATAGTTAAGTCCAACTTAAAGTCGATCTTAGTTTTTGTGAAACACCCCCGAGTACTACTAATACTATGCCCTTGGTATTATAATACTGTTCTAGAAGGATGACATGGTAAGATCTTGTTAAACACTCACCTTTTCGACCCTTTCTAAATCCAGTTTGAGCTGTGATTGTAGTTGTTTAAGCTTGTTCACTGGTAAATTTGACAGTTCTGCTACCTTGTTGAGCACATGTAAATGAGGTCCTCCTGATAAGCCTTCTATCTCTTGCTTTAGTATTCTAGATTCAGTGAAAGCCTGTAGGAAAGAAAGACGATACGCTTAGATGATGATCAAGTTTCATGCTCTAATATGTCAATCAACGGCAAACCAAGCAATCAGAGAACAGCATGCTTGTTGTCTGAGAGGCTAATCTCAGCATGCTACATGTATGTGCGTAACAAGATTTAAGAGACTACCGTACAACTCTAATGTGACATAACACACAATATTTGATGCACCATGAAATAGCAGTACATCAAAGAAACATGGAAGTATTTGTGACAATATCTATAGATATGCTCTTAGAAATCAGCATAAAATACTGGTCAAACTTATGACTGCCTATGCATCTCTAAAATGATAGCAATGATTAATTCTTCCATGGACACAGGACTGCCAATTTCATTGAGACATGTCAAAATTCTAGTCACTGAAAATCTATATTACTAAAATTACAGTACAATTAAAAAAAACACTTGATCTATTAAAAATCAGTATTCATTTAAGACTATCAGTTTTCCTTCAAGACTTCATTATGACTGTACTACTTTACATTACATAATGATAGTACTACTCTACAGTTTATGTGGTTCCAACGTTTCAAACAATTGTACTGAAGGTCAATATCCTCACTTCAAACAGGCAAACAAACACTCTATTCTAGGATTTAAGTTAAAGTGACATAAACTTTTTAAATCACACATAGAATTTACAAATAAATAGTGAAAGATGGTGGGTCTACACAAATATGAGGAGAGATTGAACAATGAAGACACAAACAGTTCTGGGGTTTGTGGGTATCATTAGAAGGATGCACACATTAAATCACTCTCTAAAACAAAACACATATCAATGATGAATCCGATAAAGGTGGTTTTATTCCATGCAATTTCAAAGGATTTGAATGAAAGAATGAAGAGTCAATGGATCAGGTCCACCTTTTAACAAGAGATTTTGTAGTTAATTTCTCTTCACCATCTCGGACCCATATTAACTTGATTCGCTTGTTCTTTAAAATCCAAAGTCACAAGAGTTTCAAGCAATAGTCAATGGGTTTCACTCTAAAGGTGTTCTGTAAATCCAGAAATGTTCACGTGCAAGAAACATGTGGAAAGATTATGAGTGGTTTATATACGCAAAAGTTTCTTGTTTAAAAATAACTGAATTTAAATTTCACAACTGACACAACACTGGATTGTGACATGAAAATGGCTGCCAAAATGCAATTTCAATTTCAAAAGTTTCAATTCATAACAGTTTCTGGTTTTGTAGGAGTAAGGGACATTTTGATGAAATAGTATCCACCCATAAATGATGGTTTCAAATAAAGTTAGCCTTAATGTTAGTGTGATATAGTGGCGGACAACTTTTATATTTGTCTCGAAACACAAAATGACAAAAATGTCTTTTTTTTTCTTCTTCAAGTGTATGACTCAGGAGGGCCTTTTCTTTTGAGAGGATCTATCATAGCATTCTATCCATAAAATATCTATGTAGTAGCCCAAAGGAGAAGGCACTTAGGAGGAAAACAGAAATTAGTGATCTTTTTGTATCCGACAAACAAGAGAGATGTCAGTAACTACATTACAATCTACTGACCGAATTGCCAATATGAAATTTGCACAGATGAAGTGATTCATATATCAAAAATTACTAATTTCTCATTATTGGTCGAATTTATTTCAAACTTTCACGATTCCATTTCTCTCATTTTTATTCTGCTTTCATACAAATGAACTCATAAGAAAGGTTGGATTGCCCTTTAAGAGTTGATTGAGAGTAAGTAAGAAGCATGTGTTACCTCTTCTTTTCTTTGTAATGCTGTATTCTTTTCTACTTCAGCATGCTTTGCTTTTTCTTGAGAATCCGTAGCCTCACGCTTCCATGCATCACATGCCTGTAAGAATCAAATGAAAACAAAACAAAGACTCTCCAAAACTACTCAAAATGCATTCAATTTTTTTTTTAAAGAAAAAGCGAAAGGGGAGTATCAATGATTGAGCAGACATGTTGAAATGCACTTCAATTTTACAAGTACAAATGAGGGACAATGTTTTACTTGTTTCATTCAATAATTGGCTCTTTGAGTACCTAATTTCATTTTTTTTTTAAATTTTAATGACACATCTACACCAGAAATGCACCTGACACCCTCAAAGCTTATCACATGGTTTGTCAATCCTAGGTAATTGTTTGAAATAGCAAAATGAAGTGTGTTGTCAACAATATGTTAGGAGAGAGTATTACCTTGAATGTATCATGAAATTATATATATGCCTGAACTTGCTGAGAATTTAATGACTAAATAGATTTTCCCTAATTTAAGAAAATTAGTCATTGTTAAAATGTTGACTGTGAATTCTATATGAGAAATGCCCTTTCAAAAAATGAAATGGAAGCTCTTATTACCAATGATGTGGAAGAGTATGTTTTGACTAATACGTGATGATACAAATATTGCTGGGAAACCGCCTACTAATTGATATATTTGGTAAATTATCATATCAATCCAGCTTGGATAGATATCGCAAATGCACTTCAACATTGAACATTTGGGCATATACATGTATTTCTGTTTTTTTTGCGAATTTAGGTTGAAGTATTGCCATCTAAACCTCTGAAGGCAATATTTAAACAATATTGAATAGATATTTTGCACCCAAAACCCTTGCACCGCAATTTTACCCATACCGGTCTATACCTTTAAAGAAAATCATTAGCGGAGCATCAATGATTTGAGTAGACATGTTGAAATGCCCTTGAATTTTACTAGTACAAATTAGGGACAATGTTTTACTTGTTTCATTCATTAATTGGCTCTTTGAGTACCTAATTTCATTCTCTATTTTTTTCTTCTAATGACACATCTACACAAGCTCTTTCCAGAATGCACCTGACACCCTCAAAGCATATCACATGGTTTGTCAATCCTAGCATTTGTTTGGAATAGTCAACAATATGCCAGGAAAGAAACCTGTCTGTAGCGACCACCCAAGGGAAACACAAAAAGTGGTCTTTATAGACAGGTGGTCTTGGTAAACAGGTTCCTTTAGTACATGTTTCAATGAGAAACCATTTTCAAGGGAAACAAAAAATGTGGTCTTTGTAGACAGGTGGTCACTAAAGCAGGTTTGACTGCAGCTTGAATGTATCATGAAAATTATGTATGCCCGAACTAACTGATAATTTAATGACTGAATGATAGACTTTCCATAATATAAGAAAAGTAGTAACTGTTAAAATGTTCACTAAATGAGAAATGCTCTCTGTCATAAAGTTTAGTTGTAGTTTTAATATATCTTTAACACATGTATGGACGTCGTTATTCTTTATCAAACCAATAACACAGCAATTACATTGCTTCATCCTAACCTTTGCAATCTAGCATTCATGCTGAAAGTTCTGAAATAAGGCATGCTTGTCTGCAAAATCACATCGGTTATGAAATTCATGTGTTACCTCTCAATTTTCCCTTTTACCACATCCTTCGTTTCAATACGTGCAACATAATGTGGTCTTCATATCTGACCTTTAGTATGAATCACAAAGAGGCATGCCTCTTCAAAGAGTTTCTAGATGTCCGTCTGTTTGATATTTTTGTTTTTGTTTTCTCTTTAAAGACCTCTGTACTGTTACAGTATTGGCATTTCACTTCTTGAGTCCCGACTAATGTGTAGTAATACCGGCTATTCTGATAGCATCTTTAATATTCTTATTTTCAAATGCGTGGATTTCATATGTATGATTGAGGAAATACTTGAATGTTGTCTTTTATGAAACAATGCATTCCTGGTAATGAATGCTAAATTGAGGTGAACAGTACTCTTTATCATATAAATTCCATTTCCTCATTGCACATTACAAACAGATAGCAGGTGAATGAAATCAAGTTTGAGAATATGAATATTGGATTGTCGTGAAACACTGTCTTCCTTCTCATGTCTCATTGTACCGGTCCCTTTTTGAGAGTTTTAACTTAATGTTACAACCTAGAGAGAAGCCATGTGTAGATAAATTTTTATCACGAAATTACTACTCACTTAAATCAACACAAATTTCAATAGATCCACTCATCATGCACCATGTGTTACTTAAAAATACTAACAGCACTTCAAAATGATTAACCCCTTAGCACCTTCTGATTGCTTCTGATTGCACACTAGGTTGGAATGGTTCTTGATAGAGTGAATAACTAACAGCCAGTTCACACTATGGGAAATTTACATGAAACATTATATAAAGAATCATAACTGAAAGGAGCATACAGACTAGAAAACAACATCGTATAAAGAAACGTCGATAAACTGATTTTGACGAGGTCAGTTGACACAACAGCTTTCCAATCATTAGTTCAAGCTCATGATAAGACCCGCCCAGTTGAGCAATTTGTTGAAAAATACAATGCTCTATACAATGTTTCATTATACATTTCTTTACATGACATTCGGACTAAGAAAAAATTCATGACAGCTATACAATGAATGCTAGTAGTGTTAACACAGCAGGGTTAAGGAAGAAAACTGTTTCAATTAATATAGAATCAAATCAACATGGGATCCCAAGGTATGAATTGTGAGACATCCTCACACAAGACAACAAAACTTTGCAGGTACGGCATGTGATAGGTTATAGGCAAATCAAGGAATAGAAATATGAAGCCCAATTTGAAGCCATTTAGGTACTAAAGAAGGTGCTAAAGGGTTAACACTGAAAACGAGTAGTAAAACCAAAACATTGACTGTGTTAGTGGATATGATCTACAACGAGGGGGTGCTTTGTTGAACCGGTAGCTGAGAGGAACTCACCTGTTTCGCCTGCGCCCATGACTCCTCCCATTTCTGCACCTGCCCTCTCAGCGTGTTGCACTCTTCTTGTAACCTGCCTACATCGGTGGTCTCACCCTCGCCTCCACCGGTATGGTTCTGCCCCCCTGACCGGGTCCCACCACCGGTTGAGTTAGATGCAGAGGTTGTCATAGGTGTACTGGAGCTAGGAGACCCTGAGGCGGATCCTATAGGGTCTCCCAGCATGTGGCCTAGACCCATATGCCTTAGACTAGATGGTGCTGTGTTAGGTTGACTCATAAATGCAGCTGCAGCCTGGTACGGACATAAAGATAACAATTACTTAACTTCACTTTTGTTCTTCAATTTCATTATACAGTCAAACCTGTCTATAGCGACCGCCCCAGGGACACACAAAAAGTGGCCTTTGTAGACAGGTTTCTTTAGTACATGTTTCAATGAGAAACCATTTTTTCAAGGTCCTTTTAGACAGGTGGTCACTAAAGCAGGTTTGACTGTATATTTCAGCATGGTAAAACTTGTTTCAGCCAGAGGTTATTCTTCAACTAGTCTATCACCGTCCATGAACCTCAAGGCACTGCCACTTCCATCATTGAACTTTCACCTCTTCATATTGCCATTCTCATCAAATCCTCCATATCTAGTTTTACAAATCATCTTAGAAATATGATGTCCTTCACAGCAATTGAATTTCTTCTACTTTTAAATCTCCCCAAAAGACATTAAATTATACCTAAATGTGCAAATATATACCCTATCACTAATATACCTTAATTTTGAATTTTCTTTTATAAATTTCTCATCGATGAAAAAACAATATTATCATCATGTCATAATACGGTGTATAAGCATGTATTATGACTGACTAATGGCCAATGACATCTTTTCTCTGACATGAAGGCATGACATAAAATTCAATATAGATTAAACTATTCATACAACCAATTGGGACCTCATTCAGGTAAAAAAAGCACACTTCTATAAAGATGTTATCTATTCACATTTTTTCCCCGGTGTACAGTGGTGATGGCCTCTACTCGTTACAACCATTTCACAGAGCTAGCTCCTATGGTGGTATACTTTAATCTACTGTGGCTGTTTTTAGAGTTTCCAAGGAAACGATCCCCTGTCTATTGTTGTCACTGACCTGCTCAATTTGTTGTTGTTGATGTTGCTGCTGTTGTATGTGTTGCGGAACAAACGCTGGTGGTAGGCCCGAGAGAGGAGAAGCCGGACTCTCGGGCATAGAAGACTTATGATTAAGACTGCTACTGGCTACTGGGATGTTGACCGGTGCTGACGATCCTAAGCTCAAACCTGACAAAAAAGATGGAAAAGTAGCTGGTGCTTACGGTACCAACAATTTGAAAAGGCTGGTGTTATGAAGAATCATTATGTTTAAACTGGTACATACATTGTAAATATTTCATCTGTTTATGACCATATTGGTGTTAATTCTGTACTAAGTATAAGGGTAAATGCATGTATGGCTCCTTACATACACTATGAGGAAATAATAACATGTCATACCTGCCAACATTTTTAAAATAAGAAATCTGTACCCTTAGTGTGGGTCTTGGGGCACAGACCGGGCAACAGGCAAACATGTACGTGTGTACATGAACAGGAGATCGCACAGCCTTTATACCATGGCCATGTATGCAGTGGCAGTGTAACTGGCAATACGCGATAAATCTGTACACAAAATCAAATACAAATTTCGCTGCTCGATTGTGCAGCCATTCAACACACGTAATACGCGAACTCTCAAATTGCTGCACATGGTAAAACAAAATTTGGCTTTAATAAAAAAATATATGTACAAATTTGGTTATTCAGAATTTCGAAAAATCTGAATATTCCAAATTTGTAGGTCCTAAAAAAAATTCGATTAAATCGAAACAGTTGGCAGGTATGATTTGATGTGTGAACATCCAAGAAATAAGTTTTGCTTCAGAACAGAATGAGTAGCCTCATGCAATGAAGACTGATGATGTATAGGCAGGAATGGAAAGTGCTTTCTGTGCATGAAATCATTCATATAGGGAGTATAATAAAATTGTGCTTGCTTTGTGGTTTTCATGGTTTCTCAAAGACTAAAATGAGCTTTCCTTCAAGTAAGACTTTCATAATGCATGTACATGTCTACACATAAGCTGAAGAACTTAACAGTTTTCATATCCAGAAATTTGAAATTTAGAATCATATAAATTACAACCCTTTTCATTAAAATTAAAAAGTGAAGTAATTTTTGTTTAATGTTAAATTAACATTCAAATGAAAAAGATGTTTTAAACACTATTTCTGGAGACTACACTGTGTTGACTTCAAGATCATGAACAGATTTAGAGGTTCACAATAAAAATTGTTGATTAGTATGAAAAAGATGAACATGAATGGATCCAGACAGAACACAACATGTCAAAGTAATTTCAAACACAATAATAAAATATGGTTAAGTATCGGTTAAATATAACTGACCGATTACTCATAAACACTCTTTTCTTAAAAAAATTATGCAGCCAAGTAGCATGCATTTGATATGAAAAGCTAACTTTCATGCTTTCCTTGAAAATGAATTCATAACATAAGATAACAAAACGATAGCACGTTTTTTAAAAATAACCTACAAAGTTCCCGCTTTGCATACTACAGACATAGGCTATTCCAGAAAGATTCAGGTAGTTTGTGCCTGGCATTTCTTACAGCTTCTAAATCTACAGATATGTGCAAATCTATTGAGAATACATCGTCTTTTTTGGAGCCAGAAGGGCATTAACCTATATACTTTAACACAGAGTTAACATCCTTATGGCTCTGTACAGGCAACCTATTCTTCTCAGCTCTACATTAAACGTAATACAAAGTTTTGGTATGGGGTCATGAATTTGGTTCAAATAAACATATTGGAAGCATATGCGATACTACAATATTCAGTGATCGTTGTCGCGGTTGAAATCGAGTTTAAAGTTATGATATTGTAAATAATAAACTCTTTGTGTTGTAAAGCTCCCTCTCAAGGTCAAGATATTAATTAAGCTATAAAACAATGTTTCTTGACTAAAATCAACCGATTAGCTATTCCCGT
>JARBES010000118.1:25932696-25945562 GCA_030265145.1 Strongylocentrotus pallidus
TTGTCACATTATTGTTATAACCTATGATGATTCAGTAACCAATAAATATTTCAACTATTTCAACTATTTCAACTATTAGTTTTGTGTTTAAATTGTGATTGTAAAATCTCTTTCTTGTACATGTATATGATACCAATAATGTTACTTTGTCTTCCACCACAGATATCAACGAATGTGTTAGCAACCCATGTTCTAATGGAGGAACCTGTGATGATTTAGTGGCTGCCTATCAGTGTGCATGCACGCCGGGATGGACCGGCGATAACTGCCATCAAAGTAAGAGAAAGACATTGTTATTTAAAAGAGGTTTGGGCTTCAAACCATTACAGTAATGATGATGGGATCATTATTCTGTATATACCCTTCGTGAAAGAACAATGTGCCCCAAACAACAATCACATAAAAGCTTCAATATAATGGGTCACATCGTCAAAGGTATTCTATTGTCAAAACTTTTACAGTGGTCCCAATCCTTTGTATGGTCACACGGTGTGCAGGCACACTTATAAACCTCAAATGGAAAATTAACATTTGAAAAGGGCCGAAGAATGACGATACTTTCAAAATAGTAAATTAATACTTGTAACATGCTGGATTCAGCCGTTATACTGTTGATCGGTTAACACTTTCGTTTTCCATAGTGTAGGATATATTTTACATTCATTATGATGTGTGATGCATATTGTTACTTGGAGATAAAACAGAAATTGCTAACCCACTTTGTTTTGTTCCATTGTGTTTGTAGATATCAATGAATGTAATAGCTTGCCGTGCCAAAATGGAGGTAACTGCGGGGATTTGGTGAATGGATACATCTGTTCCTGTGCTCCAGGCTACACTGGAACAGTCTGCGAAACAGGTGACGCCCTTACCCTTACTTAGATTCGGCTCCACAATAGAGTAGAGCTATCCTGGCAAATTTACAGTTGAGAAGGAATGTGTAATGATTCCTTATCTCTCAGTATCTGTACATTTTTATAGTGAAAATGAGACAGGACATGTCCTCGGTTGCATAGTTATTTTAGTGCCATATCAGAAAAGAACTTTGCAAAGAAATGACAAGCCACATTAACCTTTCATCTAGATAGGACCAAGTAGTGTGTAATATATCATCACATAAAATGTTCATGAATAATATGTTTTAAAAATGGAATTGCGACAACATACTTTTGAAAGAAATAACTAGCTATAGATCAGTTATGATAACAGGAAAAGTAGTGATATAAAATTTATTTAATAAAACTTGACAATTTACGTGATATTAATTATCATTTTTTGTGTAAAATTCTTTGTTCTTCTTTTTCTTTTGCAACAGAAACGAACGAGTGTGATTCAACCCCTTGTCAGAATAGTGGACAGTGCACAGATTTGATAAATGCATATTCTTGCTCTTGTACTAGCGGGTATACGGGTACCGTTTGCGAGACAGGTAGAACTCTATTTATTTCCATGCATGCCTCTCACGCACTATCATAGCAATATAAATATATTGAATTACTTTGCTAGCCATTTCATTGGTTATCTACTGATTCTCTTCCAAATTGTTATTTCATGTTGCTGTTCTCTTGCTGTGCTTCTCTTCTTTCATATAGGTAAAACAAGATCCCTGTAGTTATCATGTTTACATATAGCCTAGAATACATAATCAAAAGTAGAATGAGTATATTATTTTCCTGTCTCTGTTAATTAAATCACATACTTTTTTAGAGCAAACGGAAAGCAGTGAAGTTTCATTAATTTCTCAATCATAAGTCTAATTGCATATACTATGTATTTTAGTATGATAATATTCATTTAAAAAAAGAAATCACGAATAATATAACTGATTCACGTTTAAACAATGATAGCATTTCTAGTATGCACATTTTACATTTATTCATTGCTTTGTTCACGCTTCGAAAGTATGCTTTTTTTTCTTCATTGCACATTTTCCGCACCATGGTATGTTTCTTAATGTGATTTGCAGTAGATATGTTGGGCTTATTCTATCTGTTGGTGTAATACGATGAGGTGGTTTTATTCTTGTCAAGCCTAGTGTGTGGTTCAAGAATCAAGGGGATTTCTTCTTGACTGTTTAAACAGAAGTCACGTCGTTCATGTTGGTATCATGGTATGATGTGTAATATGCAACTTTTGAATAAAATAAATGTGAAAATTTCGTCTCTGAATCATTCTTTTTCCCAGCTTTCACCAGGCATTTACTTTCTGCTATCATAGAAATCATTCTTCCTCATTCAATTTGGTGTGGTATATGGTATGTTATAGGCACGTTTGTGAGTGATATGAATTTGAAGAAAAAAATATTTGCATATTTTCATCTTTGCATTATTTCTTTTCTAATGTTCACCAGGCATTTAGTTTCTTACTTTTGCATTGACCTTAAAATCGTCGTGTCTTAAACGGTGTTATTCAGTGCTCGTGATTGGTTCTCCGTGTGTTATTATGTGTGTTGTTGTATGATGTAGTTCATTGCTTTATAGCTATCATTTAGCTGGCAGGTATTAGAGTGCATATCACTTACAAATTAGAATGGAGTTGCTTTTATTATAATGAGTAGTTAAATACATGTATAAGTATATTCAAGTTTTACAGCATGATTGTATGCGTACTCATACTAATAGGTCAATAGATATCATTTATTTCTAAAAGTGTGTAAAGAACTATTCAGATTCCTAGGTGAAGTCATTTTTTATTCTTCAATTTATATGTATGTCATAGTTTATGCGCAATAAACAGCTTCTATATAATATATTTAATACAATATAATTAAAACTTGCTATTCAGTAGATTTTTATAAAAGACGTCTCATTTTTGTTTATTTTCATTCTCACTTTTCTTTTGCGCCTTTAGCACATTAGTCATGTGGAGTTGGCGCATTTATTAATATTCTATTTCGTTATTACTATTATCATTATCATTATTTTATAATTGTTATCATCTTTATAATTATTCATGTTATCATTTATTATTATTATCATTATTATGATTATTATCATTATCATTGTTATCATGTATCATTGTTAATTTTATCATTTATTATCATTATTGTTATTATTATCATTATTATGATTATATTCGTGATAATCTTTAGTAACACATATATATAAATTTATTTAGGCCTATATATTTATATATAACTATATTTAAGATAGCAATCATGAGAGATAGTAGAAGATTCGAAGCCTTGTCACGTTTACCCGATTCACACTTATGCTAAGATTGTTGTTCAAACTCTGGTTGATTATAACAGATATTGACGAATGCGGCAGTAGGCCATGTCAGAACAATGGTATGTGTATTGGTCAAGTCAATGGATATCTCTGCGGCTGTATGGATGGATTCGCAGGAACACACTGTGAAAGCAGTAAGTTATTACATAATTTCTTTCACTTTGATAGTTCAAGAACTTCAAAGTATACACTAATTCTAATGCATGGTCAATTTTCCACTATTACCTGTAATAATCTGAAGATCAGAACTCAAATTTACATTGAAGTTAAGAGTGCAATGCTCTCGTAAGAAATCGATAATTTATAGACGAGTACGTTAAAACAATTTTGAAGCAAATTTATATTTGGTTATAAACCTAAATAACTACTGCTAGTACAACTACTATACTACTATTATTATCATCATCATCAATATTGCATTATCATCAGTGTTATTTTCAATATTATCGTATTTATTGTCACGATTCATTTTCTTCTTTGTCTTTTCCTTGTTCCGCTAGACATCAACGAATGTGCCAGCAACCCTTGTCAGAATGGAGCTACATGTGTGGATAGAGTCGATGGCTATGAATGTAACTGTGCCAATGGCTGGGTCGGTACACGCTGTGAAACCAGTGAGTAGTATTATGACGTCATTTTCCATCTGATGGAAAACCCAATGGGGTAACTTTAGCCAAGCCACTGATGGGGCACTTGCATCAGCTACGGGAGGTGTCCACTGGTTGTGTTTGGGAAGGGAATGTGGATATACAAAGCTTAGTGATTATGGTTTCTTCCCTCTCCCTTTCTCCCGCTCTCTCTCTCTCTCTCTCTCTCTCTCTAATCGTTCCAATTCCACCTTGGTGAGCACGTGACTCCACCAGCGCCCGCCCCCCCCCCCCGTAGAATCGCCACTGGGAAGGCATTTGAGATCAGAGGTCGTTATAGAGACCAAAACTCTCTGTCTTGTAGACCTTCTGTTACGTTCGGTTTCGAGAAAAAGTCTTAGATAAGGATATCAGAATGATGACTTGATTTTATCTCGAAATTTGTTTTGATATTGATCATTATTGTACACAATTCAGTGTTTGAGTGATCTCTTTGCCATGTACTGTAATCTTGTGAGATTAGCGCCATACAAGATTTTAGTATCAGGTTTACAACATTTCGATGTTGATGATAACGGTTTTGTAAAGTTGATGGAGTTGACTGTTACGACTAATGACAATCACTTTAACAAATATTAAATCAAATTGAGAATCAAGATGAAAGGAAATCAAAAGAAGACAACATGTGAAATTGAAAGGACACACAGTTCACAAACGACATGGTGGAATGTGAATGTTGAATCACGTCTACAAACAAAACAGTTTCTAATCAACAGGGGTCTACTTTCCATTCATATGCCTTTCGTAATTCTGAATTCTTCTTCAAGATCTTTGGCATGCATTAGGCGTTTCAGTGATAAATTGCATTTCTTTTATTGTTCTTTTTCTCAGACTTCAATGAATGTGCGAGCAATCCTTGTCTCAATGGAGCATCGTGTGTGGATGGGTTGAATCAATTCACATGTAATTGCCCACCTGGATGGTCGGGTACAATCTGCGACCGAGGTATTACAAAGGCTCTATAGAGTACCAAAGTACTAACTTTATATTCACTAGTCATTCGGGTTACTGATTCCAATTAAACAACAGTGCATGTGCATTATGTTCACCGCAAAATCTTTCAAGCAACTGGCTGGAGTAGAGGAAATTAAGTGTGCTGGTGTGATCACCACGCCGTAGTTTAAACAACATTAGGGACTTTTAGATTCGCACGAAGACAATGTGGATTGCTACGATCGACGTCCTTTTAATGCACTGCTTTGAAACGACGTCACACGTATCAGTCCACGCAAATCTAAAAGTCCCTATTACTTGGAATCAACAACCCTGACATTTTGGCCAGTATGACGTCACACTTTGGTACTTGGTATTGTTTTCCTACCTAAACTTGCTTTTACTACTCCACCATGTAAATTATTTTAAGTTCAATTTTATCAATACAAAATTAAAAATCACGATAGGAACCTTGAAATTGTATGTACAATAAATAATTGTTTAAACGTATATCATGAATAGAAGATTTGTTTTAATCACTATGGTATTTTCAATTATACATGTATTCTTTTTTAGTTGCACTTGCACACAAAATGAAAATAAACATCCATTGATTTCATTTATATGATAAGATGTTTATGCTAAATTGTCTTCATTATATTTTTGTTCAGATATTGATGAATGCAACAGTTCTCCGTGTCAAAATGGTGCCCAGTGTCAAAACTTTGAAAATCGTTATCAGTGTACCTGTGCTCCTGGATGGCAGTCAACTAATTGTGACGTCGGTAAGCAAGCATTTATATTTGTAGTTTGATATTTCTTTCATTCATTAATTTTTTTAATACGTTTACAAAATTAAAGAATAGATCACAAAGTAACAATACACGAATAACGAAACAGAGTATAGTCGGCAAGAGCCTAATTGGTGCTGCCACCAAAATAAGGATAATGACGACATGATAGGAAAAAGAAAACAAAAAAGAAAGAAAGACAGATATATTGATATAGCGAAGCCAAAGCGAAACGAAATCAAACAATCCAAAGTGAGAGAAAAATCTGATCATAAATAAGATGAGTCAAGTTTTATAATTATTCAATATTAGTGACTTGAACATCCCTTTGAAGATGCTTAAATATGTGAGGCATTCCTTACCATTCAATTTGATTTCATTATACATTCATTTAATGTTTGATCAGACGTCTACTGTCAAATGTAAAGTTGTTCCGTAGATAATTGGCTATGCAACAATTATACTTGAATAAATGAAACCCCTTTAATACATTCGCAAAATATAAAACAAATGTTCACTTATCATGCCTGCACATAGCGACGGAGCTTCATTGAACGCAGTTTGAAGTTAGTATAACCTGTTTATTAATGAAGTAATGTTGCATCAGTTCTTAAAAAATATAACATGCTTTAGAATTAACATTCATCGCAACATAAAGACATTTAGCTCTTTGAAATTACAATACGAGCACCGAAATCTTTTAGTTTGTTTATGATCGATGAAAAATGAAAAAGTGTCTATAACTATTTTAAATTAATTACGAATTTAGCCTTATGGGGCTTTCACATATTCACTACGGGGCCCGAACAGCGAGTAAATACAGACAGTTTGGGAGTTTTCGGCCGGTGTCCGGCCGGCTGCCATAAAATTCCTACGGGCGTTGGGACAGTTTTTAAGCCGTACGTGCCCCGTGGTGCTGAGTTGGCTGCTCCCAATTCTCCCGGCGTCTTTATCTGACCGTTAAGCCGTAGAAGGCCCGTAAAGGGCCCGTAGAGCACCTTACATGTTCCGTGCGGGTTCCGGACGGTGCCCGAACGGCCCCTCACGATTTTATTGGGTAAATTCTCATGACAAATCTTTACGGGCGCCTTGCGGTGCTCAAGGGTGCCGTACGTGTACATTACGGCTCCATCAAGAGCCCCGGTGATATGCACAACACCGGGCGTCTGCTGTCCGGGGGCCATTTGAAATGAATATTGCCCGGGCAGGCACCTCATGGCGGCATCTCAAAATGTACAACGCAGCTTTAAATACAGGAGGTGCGGATGTCAGAGGACACATACTTCAGTGCACCGCACGGCATCTTCCCGGGCGCCTTGAGGACCCCGGCCGGGCACTTTCCGGGAGCCATGGGTGCACCTGCTCATCGGACGGTGCCCATAAGCTTACCGGCCGGTACCTTGCATTTCACTCGACCAATTTTCACCGGGCACCTCCCGGGTACCGCAGAATATGTGACCATACATGCCGTAGATAAGAAGATCGGAAGGTGCCCGTACGGTCTCTAAATCCACCTAAAGCCGCCGGGTAGGAGAATTCGTACGGGGCCCGGTTTATATGTGGCCTAGGCATTAGTAGTATTAGGGGGGGAAATTACACATTTTGAAGTTGTGAACCTTTGGTTCTATAATGATTATACAAGATAATGTTGTTAATTTTTCTTGTAATAATAATAATAATAATAATAATAGTGGGTTCTTGTACGAGCTCATGTCTGTCAGACTTGGCACACTCCTGTTGCTCCACAATAGCATTACCCCCGCCTTTACTAGTATTTTCTTGATAGCACATTTCACGTGTACGACGGTTATTTACACCACTTTGTTTTCTTAATTGCCAGACTAAATATAATTTTTCAGAGATTGATATACATATATTAGCGGTTATAAGTCTTCATGTAGACTCTTGTATTAAATGCTTCATGTATACAGGTTTATTATTTAATTATCTTTTTACGCAGATATCAACGAATGTAACAGCGCCCCTTGTCAAAACGGTGGAACATGTAATGATGGAATCGATGGTTTTACCTGTGATTGTAGAAATGGATACGGAGGAGTCATGTGTCAAACTGGTATGTTCATCTACTGTACAATATTATGACAAATTATGATATGTGATGTGACATATTGTATGGTGACATAAAGTAGGGTGTTTGTCAGCGAGTATCCTCAACAATCTGTTATATTTGTATGAGCACACGGTATATTTGTATATTATCGTTTTTGTTTGTTTGTTTCTGTGATAAAGTAATTTGTTTAAGCACTTTCTTCTTGTTCTGATCCTTTTGTCATTTTCATCTGCTAGCTGCGAAACGAAATGTTGTATTCTTACAAAGAGGTACTAAACCAACAACATCACTGAAATCTTATGTTGTACTATAGTGTATAACTTTCCATCAAAATTATTGCTGTTTTTTTGTCCCCCATCTCTCTCTCTCTCTCTCTCTTTCTTTGACTACTCTTGAAACTGGTTTCAATTTAATTTTCTTCAAAGAAATATTATAGGTGGATCAAATGTGCATTACTATTTAATATATATCAAAGCTTTCCATTGTCGTTGTTTTGTACAAGAATTTAGTCTGACGATGTACCAACTTTGACATCTGACCAGCAAACGCAAAAAAGAACTTACTATACTTAATTATTGAATAACATTTACAGTTTCAATACATGGACTTCGCCTTTTGTATCCCATCAATACTTGAAACTTTTTATGTGTTATACCATTTTCACATTTCTTCATGTCTGGTATATTTATTCTTATTTTCATTGCTAGAAATCAACGAATGTGAAAGCGACCCATGTTTGAATGGAGCAGATTGTAATAATAACCTAGGTGCCTGGGAATGTTTATGCGCCCCTGGATTTACCGGAATCATGTGTGAAACAGGTTAGTAGACGTTCTCTTTCAACAACATACTTTCAGGCTAATTTTCCTACTAAATCGTAATTTCATTGTTTGGCTACAGTGCATTACCTTAGTAGTGGTCTTGTTACTTGTTTTGTCGACATCAAGTTGACTCTGAAGTATATAAACATAGAAGAAATGAAAAGGTGCATTTTCGTTGCAGGAATAATAGTTATTACATCAAATGAACACTAGTTTTCAATTCTTACCTAAAACGTGTTATTAATAAGTGCAACTTATAAAATATATCCAACGTTAACCTACTTGTTTTTCACCATTTTTATGTTCCGAATTATCAGTTGTCTCGAAGAAAAGGTCTTTTTATATTTTACTTACTTTACATAATTTGTTCTATTGCAATTTTATATAATGTTTTGTTTTGATATTTGCTTATATGTGAAATTGCCTGCTTTTTATCCAATTTATTTACAGACGGTCTAATAATAAAACTGAATTAAATAAAAGTGAACTAAACTGAATTAAAATTTCATTACGTCATATAATGTGGCTAGACTACCAACGATATCGAGAAAGATTTAGAAAACACATTTACCTCTGTAAATTATGTGTAATAATGGATGTTGTGCATGCCTCAACAATTCGATGCAGAAATATGATCGAATAGTCACTTATTTGATCATCACTTTGACCAAGTTTGACAAATTGGATTGATAATATGTTCTTTCTTTCCCATCATTTTCAGATATCGATGAATGCTCGTCTTCCCCATGTCAGAACAACGGAACATGTGTGAATGAAAGGAATCATTATACATGTGAATGCAATGCCGGTTACCAGGGATATAACTGTGAAACAGGTAAACCCTTCTTTGCAAAATAATTCTGCTAATGTAAGGAGTTGACTTAAGATGATATTATTACATGAGAGGTCATAAAGGAGCTCAATGTGTTCGAATGTCAATACCATGGAAGAGTCTTGTCGTGTTTCTGTTTTTCTCCGTTCAACGCTCAGCATTGTGGTTTTAACATTTCCATATATATTGTGCTATTGTAAGCAATAGCCATTTTACTTTTTTTAAAGGTATTAACAGGTAATTCTTGACAACTGATCACACCGGCAGTCTCTGAAAGGAGAATCTCAAATAGGTCAATCAAATTAGTTCGCTGCCGCTCAGATGATGTTATGTTTCACCAATCTATCAAAAACATTTACAACAAATTCTTAAATATGTAACGTAAGAAAAATATGGAGCACACAATGTTAGATTAAAAATGTACAATCATTTTGTAACAAGGCGACATTCCATGAAATGACCTACTTAATGATTATATTTCTATCATATTCTGTGTTCTTGTCTTTGTCATGTGATTTCATGACTTTGATACAAGATAAACTCTTTAATCAGATATACACCCGATTTTTGCACTGATTTTGACATGTACATTTCCCGTCTTTTCAGAAATCAACGAATGTTATAGCAATCCCTGTACCAATGGAGGGACCTGTAATAATCTGATAGATGAATTCGAGTGCGCATGCCTACTTGGTTTCACGGGCGATCGCTGCCAAACAGGTACGTAGTCTGTTGTAAAGCTCGTTCAGATATGAAGTGATAGAATGCGAATTTCATTTTACTACTTGCAAATGAATGGCAACTTCGCACAACAAAGGTCCTACGCGTACTCACATAGTTCTGTGTTCTAAAATACAGAAATGTGAAGCATATTTTACTCATGTCATGATATTCGTATATTTAAAAAAATAACGCCGAAGTTTACCGCGCCTTATTTGAACAAGGCTTTAATCAGCCAATAGCGATTATTCTAAATAGACTGAAAGTTGGATTATTTAAATTTCTTCTTTAAATCAGTATGTGGTTGTAATTATCATAAAGATTAAAAGTGTTATGTGATTATCATTCTAAAGAGTATAACTATTATGTGAATTTCATTATTCTAAAGTAGAAAAGTAATATTTCATTCATTATACTCACCTGATAAATATTGAATATCTATTATGGTGCTGACTGTATGCCATCACCATTTTGTTGTGGGTATACTCATCTGTATTCTAGGTTGCGTTGATTTTCAAAACACCTTTTAGCATTTCATCTTTAAATATTGTAATCGTTAGGTGAAAGCTTAACTATACAATATAAGTTGAATAAATTCAAGATTGCCCATCTTAAAATCCTTTTATTCATAAATCTCATTTCCATTCCAAAGTTTTATCAAGATTTCATTTTTTATTTAAACATTTATTTTAATAAACGAATTTTCTACCTGTGTTTATTTTTCAGAAATCGATGAATGCAGTTGTGCGCCTTGTTTAAACTCTGCCACCTGTGTCGATCAAGTGAATGGATACAGGTGTCTTTGTCCGCCCGGATGGGCAGGTACCAATTGCGATCAAGGTATGTTCTTTACATTCTGCAGTAATGATCTTTAAAAGAATTTGAAAAATTATATTATGTATCAAAACCTATCATTGTTATCTCTTGATGTATTAAGACTGAGTGTCTTGATAGGTGATCTTGCAAACATATATCACTGGTTCAATAGCCATTCACTGCGCTGGTTCCCTCAAGTACGACATTGGTTCGTTAGCATCTAAAAATTCAAATCGAAAGTCCCCCGTAACTTTGATAGCTTCATGTCAATTTGCTTTATCACTCGATGTAAATTCGGAAAGCCTGCGAGTTCATTTAATTTAAGAAAGGAATGAAGCTTGTCGTTATTGTCGTTGTTACGTTTTCATTTTCTCATCAAACAAAATGTATTTCCATGACTCACTATTTACCCATAATTATCATGTGGATAATTGTACAAGCTGCAAAGTTTCAATGACTATTTTATTTTCATTATTTTCAGATATTGATGAATGCGCTACGTTGCCTTGTCAAAATGAAGGTATTTGTAACAACGGTCAAAATGAGTATACATGTACGTGTATCAACGGATGGCAAGGCACAAACTGCAATACAGGTAGGAATATTCATCATATCTCATGTGTTATGTTTTGATGTAATGTGGATAAGGGAGGAGAATTTGATATAAAAAAAGTGATTAACGATTCGGGATAATACTGGATTTCAAAATGAATCTGAAATCAGTTGCCTGTAAATTCCCAATAAGAAATAAACATCTTTAGGGCAGTTTTATTTCAAGAGCTGGTACAGTGTCCAAATTCAAATCTCAATGTAATTATTGGCTGGAAAATGGGGGATATGACGTTTCCTATGCAATAAACAGGTCTTGAAAGAAATCTTTATTTGGGGTACAGATGTATCAGTGATTAATGAGTAATACATTGGGATGAGGCAGTCTAGTCTTGTCCAAATAAGGCTTGTTGTTTGCTTTTTTGCTTGTTAGTATGTTTGTTTGTCTTCATTCCTGGCTAACGCCTGTTATATATTCGCATTTTCTTTCTTTTCTTTTTTACAGATATAAATGAATGTTCAAGTAACCCATGTCAGAATGGAGCTCAGTGTGTAAATGGACGTAACGTCTACAGCTGCGCATGTGCTCAGGGATTCCAAGGGCACAATTGTGAAATTGGTAAGTCTGGATGGACGATTCAAATTGAAATATAAACCTAATCTATAGAGTACCGAGGTGTGACGTCATACTGGTCAAGTTGTCAAGGTTGCTGGGGACAAACAATTTGTGTCCTAAATATTAATGTGGTGATCACACCAGCCCCAAACACTGAATTTTGCCATGTTCGAGTCTGTTGCTTGAATTATTTCGCGGTGAACCTCATGCACAGGCTCTATTGTTTAGAACCATCAACCTGGACGACTAGCGAATGTTAGCTCTTTAGTACTCTAATCTGTAGCTATAGCTTGAAGCCATACTTAAAACACTATTGAGCTTGGTTACTCTTTGATGAATGTTTTTTTACAATCGAATCGAATGGTATAAATTGTAAAACGAAAATGATAATTTCCTGCTATGGATATTGACTTGCATTCGAATTCAATTGATTGCATTCATACTGATTGGCGTGGGCAAGTCCAATCAGTTATTACATGTATCAATGTGAAGTGCTTTCATTGCAGTATTTTCAGAAGTAGTCTATAGAGACTGAGAACCAGACTTTAAAGCGATACTGAATTGACGAAATTTCTAGCCTAGCATACTATTTATTGTGCAGCAACATCTCATGGTCAACTTGCCAACCCACTGAACTATACAGTTCAGTGGAACCCACAGCGCAACGAGCTTGGGGACCATACTGCTACAGCTGACCTTATATGGCGCTAGAGGTAGTGCTTCTAGTACATTGTTGCTTTAACGTGGTTTATTTTCTTTTCCTTTGCTCTTAGATGTTGATGAGTGTAACAGCCAACCGTGTATGAACGGAGGAACGTGCTTCAATCTACGCGGAGGGTT
>JARBES010000118.1:26097309-26110135 GCA_030265145.1 Strongylocentrotus pallidus
AGGATTTATTGCTTATAATGTGAAGGTCTCTGTACAATGTCAATGTAAAATGCATCAAGAAAATCATTGCAGAATCCGTTTTTGGCATCGCCAATGTGCCGATAAAAAATATGAAACGTCTGCAAAAATGCAGATGGTCCTTGTTTTTGAGGACGCATTGGTCTGTGTTTATGAAGACGATCCTTGTTTATGAAGACGATCCTTATTCTCGGACCAGCGCCCCTACTGATAATGGGTATATTTGTCTATCACATGCATGTAATGTAAAATGTTTAATAGTGTTAATATAGATTTGAGGCATGATGTTATGCCAGAAAAAGCTTCATTTAGACTGGAAAGCTGCTGAATAGTCCATAGATCATTTCGAGGGAACAGTGACACAAAGACGTAACTCCATTTTGGCCATTTTGAGAAAAAATGGTTTATGTGTCACTGAGCACTTGGGCCTTAAGGAGTTAAGTTTATGTTTCACTAGCCATTGACTTCAATGGAGTGTTGGGTTGAGTTAAGTCTTTGTTTTTCCTGGAAAGCCCACATTTTTCTGAACACTTTGATACCAAATAGTCAATTTGGCAAAATATGGAGTTACGTCTATGTGTCACTGAACCCTTGATATTGTCCATGTGTGATATAAAAATATTCAACCTATGCATTTTAGGAAATGATGTGCTCATTTCTGTACCTTTGTTGTAGAGATTGTAAGAGGATCTTTTGTTTGTTTGACAGGACACATCTTTACCCAGGATATTCCGTCTGTTCAGAGCTCTTGGTCTAAGGCATGTCATAGTCACAGATGATTCCAACAGGGTAAGAACACACAGTCTTTAAAACTCACATCCTGCCACAAGGCCGCATGCACGCTACGTTATAGTGCTTTGTACACGCGAGCACGCTATCGATTGGCTGCTTAATTTCAAGCGAGCCACAGCTTAGCTGCTTTATGCATGCATGCATGCTCGCATTCGTAATAGCAGTTATTGTTCATGCTCATTGTACTGTGCCGAGTGCTTTGCACGCGCTATTGATCGTCCCATCAGATTATCTCAAAATAAACTTGGCACAGGGGGGATTTGTGGCTTGGCACAATGGGGATTAGCCCTGTGGTACTGGGCTGTATTCATTATGGCAGGTTAAGAGTTAAAATTCATATTTTCTTAATGAAATTCTAACATTGACATAACCTCAACTAAGTTTAATAACGTTGAAAAGCAAGTAGAATGATTCATTATGTAACATTTTGAATATTCCCCTGGGAATGGACATAAATATATATATCATAAGTATGTTTCATGACTGGTTAACATCAGATAAACAAAGTATAATGAGTTGACCTTATACCATTAGATATTATAAAATAAACAAATATGATATTCAAAATATATTTAGCATACAGAGCTTAAAGGGAAATCCAACCCAAATAGACCACTACCTGTAATCTAAAATGGCTGCATAGTTAAGGTTTACTAGCAAATAATAGGTGGATACATAGATTGATATAGTAAATAATAAATTCAGTTCTGATTTTTCAGACTATTGGTCTGATTAATTACAAACTTTTGCCATTCAGTTTCTGTTCTTATTCTGCTTTCATACAAATCAAATTATCAAAAGGGTTGGATTGCCCTTTAAGAAGGACACAGGAACATCAATGACATGAAATTGAAATTGGGAAATTCTATTTCCTTCGTACCATTTTTACACAATAAATTTACAAATAGAAATTTTCACGATCAGACAAGCAGTTACAATATTGATTAATAATTACAATGTGAAATAACATCATATAACTTATAAGTGGGTAAAATACATGATAATGAATTCCTCTTTATTACCAGTATTCTAAAGAGAATAAAATAATGAAATTCATTGCTTTCAATAGCTGATATTTTTATAGATTAACCACCATGTGATGATAATGTAATGTGAAATGCGCTTAGGCACATCGTTGAGCGCTATATAAAAAAACGGATTATTATTATTATTATTATTAATGATTTATTGTTCTCTTGTCATGCTTTCTTTCAGGTTGTTGGCATGGTGACGAGGAAAGACTTGGCCAAGTATCGTTACTGGAGTCATCGAGGCTCTTGTGGCATTGAAGAGTTGCACATAGCTAGGTGATCACATACATCGCTATACAATCTGGTTCCTTAGAGTACCAAAGTGCTAACGTCATGTTCACTCGTCCTCTCGGTTACTGGTTCCAAACAACAGAGCCTGCGCATGAGGTTCACCGCGACATCATTTAAGCAACGCGCTGGAGCAGGGCAAATTCAATGCTTGGCGCTGGTGTGATCACCACACCATTGTTTAGCACAAAATTGCTTGGAACCAGCTACCTTGACAATTTGGCTAATATGACGTCACACTTCAGTACTCTGTAGCATTTGGAAAGGACACAGCATACTGGAGACTCGAGTCATGCAACTCTACCTGTAATAGCTGTGAAATATTAAGCAGCATTATAGTACCTTCTGTCTTCCATATTTATCAGCAATGTCTGATTGGGCGATAAAGAGTTTGGAAACAAATAGGTTATTGCTTTCCTGAATATTTCATATAAGTTTCTTACCCTTACACCTGTGCAGTGCTTCCTGTGTGTAATGGTAGACCACTCCGGCCATTTGGAAGCATCTAATGACCTGTTTCTCATAAATGTACTTGTAATTTTCATGAAAAAACAAACAGATGCATGTAGCCTTTAGGCACAAGAAGATGAACACATTTTTTATGCAAGATGACAATGTATATATATTAATCTGGATTATTTAGTGAAAATAGACCACCACATGGTCACTAAGTCTTCAAACTTTGTCGCACAAATATCTTTTCATGGGTCAATTATGTGATTATGGTTCATCTTTCATTATCCATGTCAATGTAAGCGCTGTTCTATTTCATCTAAATTCATATTAATAAACCTGTCTTGAATTTGAACATATCGGGGGGTCAGTGACACAAATACGTAACTCCATTTTGGCCATTTTAGAGAAAAAGTGGTTTATGTGTCCCTGAGCACTTGGGTGTTAAGGAGTCTATGTTTCACTAGAAATTGACTTCAATGGGGTGTTGGGTGGAGTTAAGTCTTTGTGTTTCCTGGAAAGCCCACATTTTTCTGAACATTTTGATATCCAATACTGATTTTGGCAAAATATGGAGTTACCTCTGTGTGTCACTGAACCCTCGATATAGACAATCTTTAATTTGTCCAATTTTCTCAGATACAATATCAAAATGTTGGCGGTTAAAACTGTCTACAGAATTAAAATAGTAAAAAAAGAGAAAATAAATTACATACTGGTACATGTGCAGTATCCAAAATCGGGAATACACCCTTACGTAACGTTGAATATATTAATGTGACTTTTTATTTTTATTTGTATTAAAAACACATGCCTTTGATAAAGCAGTGATAGAGATGGCATTCTGTGATCCACTTATACATGTAGGTTCACAATCCATGGAAATAGAGAGCACATACAGGAGTTGCATTGGAATATTTAACATTTTAAGAATTGTTAGTGCTTAATTTTGTTGGATACTGCATATAGGTGCATTTCACTATTTCATTGAAGCGCACATAACAGCTGTATAACTTTGTACTAGATATACCCACTCATCACAGTCATGGTGCTGCTATTGGTATGGTGTAAGAATTGCAAGTTTAAAAACAATTGACAGTGATCATAGTCCTTTCAGAAGTATGATGGACTTATGATTATAAATACATTAGGTATTATTGAAATACAAAACACTTTTAATAGGTCAAATTCTGCATTGCTTGTATCGCACATTTTGAGTGCAGATAACAGAATAAAGTGTAATATAAGATATATATATTTTTTAATGTGTTCAGAGTTTATTTTATGATCTCAAGAACTTTTTGTAGCTTAACCATGATGAAGCAACATACAATGAGTATATATTCACCTACTCAGTGATAGCGAATGATCCTACATGTAATGTGTATTGTTTGTAATGACATGTGTGTACATGTTTGTATATGAAATATATATTGTATTTAATACTATGCACGTTGTGTGTTCCCAAGTCTGCTGTAATTATAATAAATGTTCGCATCCAAAGATGGAGACAGTGCTAATTTTCTGGTATAATAATGACTGCATGTAATTACATGCATTGGAATATAAAATATTTCACAGTAAACATTTTTGTGGTGTATATTTAAATTAATTTATGTATATACCCTAATATCTAAATTAATACCTGTGTATCTAGTATAATAATGATAATAATAGTTCGTTCTTAATATATAGCGCATTTCAGGACCGCAGGCCCTCTCAAAGCGCTTTACAAATATGTAGTATTACCCCGGTCATCGGATTCAGGCTTACCCGCACACAATGCATGCTGTCAGTCTTATGGAGGGCTATTTGATTTCACAATATTTTGTATAGACATCGGGATTTCTCCATTTTCAAAACAACTGTCAATACATTCAGTGTTATTGTACAATGTTCATTTTGATAGCTAAAAGATTTATCTAGCTTCAATTCTGATTATCTAACAGATCTTTCTCATTGGGAAAGCAGATGTAATTTCATGCCCCCTTTCTTCGAGTACGGTACTGGTACTTTTTTGTATGGAGGCTAGATATCACATTAGAAACAGCTAACAATTTACCCTGTATGCCTGTATGTTTGTGATATATATCATAATATTGGATTTTAGAAATGCTCTGACAACCGATTTAGACTGGTTGTTGTTATTCAACTTACCCACTTTGTAGTCCAGTGCCCCCATGACACCATTTCCTCTTCAATGCCACTGTGTTAAACTCTTGTATAGTACACATACTTTGCACGCCTACAAAGTCAACTTGCCAGATTTCTTTAAAATCTTAAATCTTTAAATCTGAAACATATATTATTTTCTTTCTGAATAAAGTCATGAGCATATGAAAGGTGAACATGATTTATAATAACTTGATCAACATTTAAATATACTTTTGATTTAATATGTTATGTTCTTGATGTCCTCCCTTTTGAAATATTAAAATATTTGGGGACGCTGTACATACTATTGAAATGAAGAATTGCATGAATCATATATACACTTAATCTAGATTATACAAAATATATGAAGAGACATTGAATCAATGTTAAGGTACGGTACAGGAAGTTTGATCAGATGTTCTATTTCATAGCAAGTTTATAACTTAATTGCATATTATTTTAATACTTGGGAGGCATTATATCAGGAATTGCAATTTATATCTGATTTGGTATTAAACTATTCATTTGCAGTTATATACATTGATGTAAAGCTGTTCAGTATTTGTTTTGGCAATATTAAACAGGCCAGTTTTGCTCGAAAAAAGCAATATTAATCACAAAGATATGAGCTGTATGCCTCTAGTGTACCCAGAATTTATATAATAAGGATATGTTCACTTTTACGCCTACGCAACCTATTCTCCAAGCACAATGCAAGCTTATTTGTTTAATATTTTAAATATTGCATCTATCATATGTACTGTAATTTTGTTAGGCTATCATACTTTAATTTATATTGTAATCAGCTCTTGATTGTTTTGTATAATGTTTCACCAATTAAAATGAATAAATTATATATTTTTTCTTCAAGAATTCTACTACATATATGGTTTCCCATTGTGTTTTCGTTGTACTCATTTATCTCGTCTCTTCATCTTCGATCTACTAAAGACGTCTTGTATATCATAATCATTTTTTTATATGTGAGATAAAGAAAATTACATATTGCCCAAAAGGAGATTCTGCTATAACATTTAACTAAGTTCTTATTCCAGTGCCAACCATGCAGGCTTTAATACTGAACGTCATAATGTATACCGGTAATTCTAGAGATTGGGCCTATTACTCTAGCTAGAAACAAAAAAATGCATAGCAATGCAAAGATACGGTCAGGAGTAGCTATAATATGAACAGCATGAAATCTTGTACCAACTAACATGTGTGGGATATAACAAATGGAGATAATTGAAGACCTAGAGTGTCATGTTATTACACCCCCCCCCCCCACACACACACACACACACCTGCTGACCTTGCAATTCTTGAATAGGGGCTTGATAATTCATTTCACTCCAAGATCTTGTATAATTTCAGTCAGTTAAATCATTCTTTTCGATTCTCTCAAATTTACAGATTCATACATGTTTTTTCTCTGTCATTCAGTGGAAATTTGTAAGAAGATGAAGTAATACAAAATATTTTTGTAAATGTATGTTAACCTGTCATAGATATTTTCTGTACAACCAGGGCGCTTAAATCTACTGTGCAAATTACATTATGTAGTAGATGACCATTGATAAAAGGAGCAATTCTACCAAATAAAAGCAATATAATTTATTAATATATAATTTCATAATTATTATTTGAGAAAGATATATATATATATATATATTTTTTTTTTTTTTTGTGAGGGGGGGGGGGCTTCATGGGAATCTAGCATAGGCTTACTTATTTGCTATGCCTTGAAGTGGATCTTTTGTAAAGAAATCAAATATGTATTCCCTTTTCATGTTATACAAACTCATGGCAAATGATTTTATATTTATAAAGGTTTGAAATACACAATTATTTGGTGCCAACTAGATATGTACTAGGGGTCGCTCGATCATGATTTTGAATAGCGCCATCACGCGATGTAATTGGACAGGTAATTTCGCTTGTAGTACATGTGGACTAGGGAGGGAAATTATCCGACTACAAAATCATCAAAAAAGACAAAATGAGTGCCCGATTCATTCCTCCAGATATACAGGATAACCCAACAGGATGGGGTCCATGTACTATCCCAAAACAATTCAAAGATATTCCTTATCAACCATTTTCAAAGGGTGATCGTCTAGGAAAGGTAAGTGCACCACTCTTTTCCCGCAACTTCTCCATATGTTTTGTGTGTGAATGAAATACGCGTATGAACGCGATGTGCAGTGCAGTGTGGATGATCGATGAGAGGGAGCAGTGATGGTGCAGTGCAGGGCGTGTGTGTTAATTTTGTAAAACTGAAAGCTATCCTAATCTAAATGTTTAGTAGTTTGGGACATAGTTGTTGCATGGACTCATTTTCTAAAGACAGATTGGGCTTTGGCAAAGAATACAACAAAGATTTTCCCCTTTTTTTGCCAAAGTTTCCCATTCATTCACCAGCTGGTCCGAGAATTAGGATCGTCCGCATAAACGAGGATCATCTTCGTAAACGCGAAAAAAGATGCGTCCGCTTAAAACAAGGATTGTTCGTATTTTTGCAGACTTTACATATTTCCGATCCGCGCATTTTCAATGCGAAAAAAGGATTCCGCGATGATTTTCTTGATGCATTTTACATTGACTTTGAACAGAGACTTTCATGTTATGAGCAATAAATCCTTGGGAAGACGAAAAACCCATAAAAGTAGACAGTGAACTGGGGTTAATTTCTTATGCGGAATCCGTTTTTTTTTGCATCGTCAGCGCTTCGTTCGGGAACCCGAAACTCGCAAAGCGTCAAAAGAAAATGTCCTTAGTTTTAGGACGTAATTTGTCCGTGTTTACGAGGATATCCTCGTTTATGCGGACGTTCCTCATTCTCAGACCAGCACCTACTATTCACATTTTCAGTCTTTAGTCTTTCTGACACCGACAAGTTTGTCTGAACTTTTATTGATTAGCGATTGGACTTTGTTATCCAATTTTTACCAAATACGGATGGAATCAGCTCCTAATTTTATCATTGGATCCAACAAGAGATGTAACGTTACAGCTTCAATTTCAAACTTCAAAGGAGGGATGAGTTCTACTAACAGTGAATAAACGGTACAGTAGAGTTGAGCCAGATGCGCCCAGGCGGCATTAACCCATTAGAGATTTAGCTTACATAGACAAATTATGAAACAACATCAACAACAAGGCAGGCTTTCCCAACCAAACTTTTGCCTGTCTGAGGTCAGGATCCCATTGATTATGACTTACCTTTGTGTGTGTGTCATAATTTATTTTGTTATAAAGGTAGACCATGAATTTTTAAAGCAGACAGTTCAAAAGAGGGATTTTTTCATAAGGAATCTTATAGACTCTAAATCACATCTTCAAATTAAGCCAAAGTATTAATCCCTTTGCGGCAAATGTATTAAAGAAAATTGGTTGCCCAAATAGGCAAAAATAGGGCCTTTGGGGGTTTATTTTAATAGTTTTAAAATATTTTTTACAAAGGGAGTTTCGATTTTTCAATATTTTGTTTTGTTTTTGTGTTTGTGTGCAGGTATCTGACTGGACAGGTGCTACATATCAAGACAAACGTTACCTAGGTAAGGAAAGTGTTCAGAAAACAAAAATCAAAACATTTAAAATTGGAATGAGGAAAGAGAATGAACTGATGTACGCAAAGGACAAATTCCCTTGTTGCAACCTAGTAGCAAGGTTCTTGCATGCACTCTGGGGGCAGTTTCTTGAAACTTTCTAAATTCTTGGACTGTGACATCCTATTGAATGTGTGTTATAGAATTAACATGCATTTCTATGGGATGACAACGAACTTGAAATTAAAATTAAATGATAGAAATTGATTGAAGAAGTAAATCAATTAATGGAGGACACATAGAATGTAACCAAATGTAGCTTAAATGCTGCATAGTCATGGTCAAAATAGAAAGCAAAGGTTAATTCATTTTAAAGGGGTATGAGTACAACCTTCAGTTTTCATATTGACAAGAAAACATTTCTAGAGAACATGAAAAAGATAAATTATGTAAAACCCCAAATATTTATTGATCCACTCTGAGCATTCATTCGGCTGAGGATTCTTTCATATCTGTCTTGAAGAAAAATACAGTTCCTGCGTTTTGATTGACAATTATTATTTCAATCTTTTTTTCTAGGAAAGTACAATTCTCAGTTTGGATCAGGTAACCAGTATACGTACGTCCATGAGCAAGATGAGTCATCCTTCCAGCTGGTGGATACCTCCAAGGTTCAGAAGCCTATCTATATGAGGAACAGGATACGATTCAACCAGGTAACATAGAGATAGCCTTCATTTATCTTATCTTGATGTTGGGCTTCAAGTATGATAATAATAATTTCCGCTTTTATATAGCGGTTAATACGTTTATGATGTCTCTAAACGTGTATTGTTAAATAGTTCATTGTGCTGGTTATAGTTAGACTGCACAGAAATTCACCATAATACCATGCATGAATGTCAATTTTTATCTAAAGTTCATTTATATACTCCAGGGCCCAGTAGCATAAAACTTACCATTGGTGGTAGCTTTACCATCAATGGCAAATACCATGGTAACAGGGCTCAACAGCCAATCAAAATCAAGGTTTCCAACTTTCCATGGTAGTTACCATTGATGGCAAATTTACCATCAATGGTAAGTTTTGTGCAACAGGGCCATGTGTGATACATAAATCCTCTCAGTTTGAGAGTTATGATAGTTAAAATGACAATCGTTCTGACTTGAAGGAGGAGAATAGTGAAAACTCAATAAGGAATAGCATTATTTGTGATGTTTGGTTTGTGTTTTAATTTCAGCGTAACCTGCGCCGTGAGAGGGAGCGTCGTGAGCAGCGTGCGACGGCCGGTATGCAGTCACTGACTAAAGCTCAGAAGGAGAGGCAGAGGCAGGTCAGGAGGTTGCAGAAACAATACGGAGGTCGAAGGTGGCCAGATAAGAACCAACATGTAAGTAGAGTTATTGTCTTTTTTTCTGCCTCCGTGACGAATTAGCCGGAGGCATTATGTTTTCGGGTTGTCCGTCTATCCGGACGTCCCGTTCTCGTGATCGTGTTATCTCAAGAACCGATTGATGGATTCGTACCAAACTTGGGTCATGTTTGTATCTTGCAAAGCCAATGAACTGATTAGATTTTAGGGTCACAAGGTCAAAGGTCATGGGCTCATTATGTATGCAAAAACAGCTTGTGATCGCATTATCATTAGAACCGATGGACGGATTACCATCAAACTCAGGACATGTATGTATCTTTCTGAGCCAATGAACTGATTAGTTTGGGGATCATGAGGTCAAAGGCAGCAAGGCTCATTATGTATGCAAAAATGTAAACATTAAAGGTAAGCATGTGTTGCTTTATAATGATTTTTTTTTAAAATCACTTTAATTTTTAGAATACTTTGAATGCATTGTTTTCCCCTTGCAGTCGCACTCACAGACTGACGAGATAAAAGCCAATGCAATATTATGAACACAAGACATGTTAAGAAGACTGGAGTTTACATCGTTAATTTGAGTCTTGCATGTCCTGTGTGACATTTATGTCTGAGATTCCACTTATCAAGTCGATATTGAATGAAATTACCCCAAAATGTAGATCTATACATTTGTTATATGCAAAAGATATTGATACTTTAAGAGGACATCATGAAAGTGAATAATCTAGCTAGACTTGGAGGCATCAAGCTGAAACAGTGAATGTTTTTCCCTTATAAAGTCTAAAGCTATCTATAGAAGAAATTTCTGAGTTCATGTGAATCACAACAAGTAAAGAATAGATTCATTGATGTTTTTTTTCAAATTGTATGTTACTTTGATTTCTCTTGGTCTTCATGTAGTTACGTTGAAATAGATTGAAATGATAATTCTGTTTTCCTTCTTGACGTATAGAACCAGATGAAATCCCGCAGTGCATCTGTGCAGGTCCGTGGTGAGTGGGGAGTGATTGAAGAATTGGATTTCCCTCGACTCAACAAGCTGCGTCTACCCGTTGAAGATCCTGAAGATCTGTAAGTCTGAATTATAAATTGAATTTAATCTGAATTGTGAATTTCAGTTGATCCGAATTATGAATTGAATGTGAGCGGGATTTAAATTGGACTTGATCTGAATTATGAATTGAATTGGTCTGAATCATGAATCGAATTTTAATCTTAAGTATGAATTTAATTTAATTACTTAGTTTGAATTATGAATTGAATTTTAGTCTGCATTTGAAATATCGCATTTTGTGTTATCTATGTTCAAGTCAAATGTACTATTCTATATCCATTTGTATCTAATTGATGTTTATAATCTGTAATCTTGTATTGACATGCAAATGAAACAAATTCCCAATCATTGGACAATCAAATTTGAATTGAATTGAATTGAATTGTAGCCTACACTGCCCTAATTAATAATGGCTGTAGAGGACAAGTACATGAAGGACTGCAACATCTTTCTAGTTTACATCGTTCAATGTCAGATTCATGTTGGTTGGGGTGTATTTAGTGTCTTTCGAATTGCCTCCTATTCTAGTTATATTTCCTTCCATTATAAAAAGCAATGTTCATTCCAGGAACCTGTCTAACATATAGTAGTACAGTCAAAACTGCTTTAGTGACCACCTGACTACAAAGCCCACATCTTCTGTTTCTCTTGAAAATGGTTTCTCATTGAAACATGTACTAAAGGAACTGTCTACAAAGACCACTTTTTGTTTTTCCCTTGAGCGGTCGCTATAGACAGGTTCGACTTTATAAGTTCATTTAGTAGAGTGGCTTATGATTCATGAAGATATAGCTTATTCATCATCATCATCTCTTGCTCTCTGTTGCTAGCTAGTCTTATTTAATGACATTTATTTTTATTCTTTAGTGTTAAATGTGGACAGCTGGAGTACTATGATAAGATGTTTGATCGCGTCACCACCAAGACTGAAAAGAGACTAGCAAGGGTCAACAGGTTGTTCCACAAGGTCACCACCACCGATGACCCTATCATAAGAAAGGTCAGTTACAATCACAGATATCTCACAAACCATGTGTTGGATTTATTTCCTAGTGTAACTGGACTCTATGCAGTATTGTTGGAAAATTCTCTGAGTTTTTATCATGTAAATGTTACATTTCAATGTTTATTATTTTACCTTTTATCAAATATTTTTCTTGATATTGGTTCTACTTGGTATGTATGATTGATAAGGGATCTAATTGAGATTTTTGACAGTTGGTCAATAAGGTAAGGTATGGTAATGACAAAATAGCGAATGGGAGTAAGGGACCTTTTTCTATTAAAGATTGCCAAGCATTAAAGTATTAACCCAGCTTTCGTCTAACTTCCATGGCAACGTAGTCTACAAAATTATTTTCCCCCCATTGATCAAAACACCTTGATGATATATGATGATAAAAATAGTTCGTTCTTATATAGCGCTTTTCAGGACCACAGGCCCTCTCAAAGCGCTTTACAGATATATATTATTACCCAGGTCATCGGATTCAGGCTTACCGGCACACAATATGCACATTGTCCACTCCCTGGGGAGAATTCCAGCCAGGCGTCATTTTTTACAAGCGCACACTTGCTAATATAACCACATTAGCTTTTGCGTTCTACCGGATACCCATTTAAAACCTGGGTGGAGAGTGGCAAATGTAGATCAAAGTCTTGCCAAAGGATATTACTGCCACGGCGGGCTTGAACCGTGGACCTTGTGATCCACAGTCCAATGACATATCCTCTCGACCACGACACCTTTGTACATTGTTCATGTACTTTGTACATTGAAGAATGACTTGAACGAATCATGCTATCTTCACTTGATTAATTTTGGACATGTTTTCTATTATTTCTTTTCCTTCCAGCTTGCTCCTAAGGGTAATGTGTTTGCTACGGACATCATTCTCGCCAGTATTATGTGCTGCCCTCGATCTAACTACTCCTGGGACATCATTGTACAGGTAAACTCAAATGTCCTTTCCTTGTCATTTTGGTAATCATTGAGTACTGGTCACATTAAAGGTATAGACCAGTTCTGGTAATGCGATTGCATTGTGAAAGAAACGTTGTGGAATTGATCAGAAAAGGTTGATCATCTAGCATATAAGTATTGGTGTG
>JARBES010000118.1:26134763-26146956 GCA_030265145.1 Strongylocentrotus pallidus
TATTTCATAAAAATCGACGAGTCCGGTACCTTGGTGTTACGCTCTAGTGCACTCGAACGTTCGTCGTCTGTGTGGGATGTACACAAAATGCCTCATTGATCTTTTGGCCGAATGTGGGTCAAATTTGTTCATATGCGAGTTGACCCACTATCTCCAAGATCCGTTCAATGAAAAGCTGGTAGATGTTACCTACTTCAATGGCGCCCTCTACTTCGTAAAGCAGAATACACCCAAGGGGATGGGTACCATGAGGGATTATGATCATATCAATAGATCCTATGACATTCAAGAAATCAACCAATTTGATAACCCGAAGCGAATGTACATCGCTTACATTTATACTTAATCTTATCTGTCTTTATATTCCACACAAACATTCCAATAACCTGCTTAAAATCGCATATGAAGATAAGAAGAGGTATAGGCCTATCTACAAAACATAAACAATTCAGATCATGATCAGGTAATATTTGTTTTGTCAATCGGTTTAAACAAAATGTGATTATAGAGTTAACAACTGAATTATTATTACCCTTGCCAAGTTTTGTAATTTTGTTTAAGTATGTGAAAAATTGATTTGTCCCGATTTACATTTTTTTTGCGAATGTGACATATTGAAGCTTAGCAGTCTATCATTCATTGTGGAGATACGAAGAAAACAACATTTTTTTTTTTTTTTTTTTTTTTTTTTATAAATATTTTTTACAAGAGGTATATGAATAATCTGGTTGTTAACTTTATGTATTTTACTTTTCGATCATCCATTACAATTTAAGAAATGTGACGGAAATGTATTTCACATGCAGCTCTCACAAATTGTATGTTGCATGGATGGTGATCTTGCACAATGAAATAAGAATTGTTACAAAATATGAGCGGTGAATATTGGCCTCTTCTCGCTACGGTGAGATGTCGCAGATGAGTTGGACAGTTTGTTGCCTCTCAGGTTTCAAATTAAATGTGATAACTACCGTAACTACGTAAGGTTGATTACCATTAATATTTTCATTATTGTGTGTTGTTGTACTTAGCTTATTGATGACACACTTGACAAAATCAAAATCTTGAAAGCATTGCTTGTACGATAAACAATAATTTATAATTTAACAACGGCGCACTGTGTTTCGTTTCATAATTGTTTATAATTATGCTGAACAGGCTTTGACAAGTAGAAGAATAGAAATAGAAAAACTAATTTATTTTACTATACGTACTGTTATGTACTTCGGTATATTTTTATGATGTTCTGGGCCCCGCCTTATACAAAATGCAGAGTTAGTCATCTAATCAATCGCAAATTTGCAGTCTCCTATCTCTTATGTACAGAGACTAGTTGTAATTGATATCAATCGCAAAATAAGTTGAATATAAAACGGGGTTCTGTTCTTGATATTTTTAAACGTAATTATTATGATTGTCATGGTGAATTTTGCACTACCGTATGTTATGCCCAAAACTATCACGAAAATTGTGTTCTGATTGCCATAGATCGATCACCTGATCTTTGTTAAAAAGCCATATTTATCTTATCGTATAAGCTCAATTACTTGTTGAGAGTATTGATTATCAATTTATCATAATCAATTCCACGAAATATCACGTAGCCATTATAGCATAATTTATGTTAAATGTTGTGAGGATTAAATTTATGAAGAACCACATTGATTTGGTATTCATTATGCCGACTTGATGGGGGAATCGTCGAATAGATGCAGCTCCCTAAAAGTTTCACACCCACCCCCCCCCCCCGGCCCCCCAGGAAAGAAAGACAAAGAACAGAGAAAGAGAGAGAGAGAGAGAGAGAGAGAGAGGGGGGGGGGGAGAGAGAGAGAGAGAGAGAGAATGAGAGAAAAGGGAATTAAGGAGAAAGAGAAAGACAGAGAAAGAAAATGGAGAAACGGAAGGAAAGTAGTATAATGTATATTGGAGAGATGCATGCCGGGCCCCCTCAAGTTCCTGGAATCAAACGCCGAACCTAGACACGTCAGGGTGCTAAATAATATCTTGAACTCTGTCACTGTATGCCTGTTTGGGCCCTTACTTCTCCTCTGGCCTAGATCTCTTCCTCTTTACTATACTTCGCCCCCCCCCCCCCCAAAAAAAAAAAAAAAAAAAAAAAAAAAAATCGAGGGGGGGAGGGGGTGTCGCCCGTGCCCCCATTCCCACGGCCCTAACGAGCTGACATGGAAATCAAATGAAATTGAAGGGACATATGATGGAGTAGAAAACAAAATTACAAAACCATTCGGTTAATTTCACTCAAAATTGAATAACCATTTGTAAAAATTGAACATATTGTGATGAACGCTGAAGTGGATTGTGTTGACGTGTGACTTGCCATAGTACACACGCACAAATTCTCATGCATGAATGATTATCCTCCGACGATGGCAGAAGAGTTATATCAAGATTCGGGCTCATCAATGCCTGAATACTCAGATGAAATTCGTCGAATGATTGACATTCAGATAGGAAATGATATCAAGAAACTCTCTCTTACCGAAGATATGCTTCAAAATGCACTAGACGAAAAGGCACGGATAGAACAAGAGGTAAATTTCACAGATTTGTTTTTACCTCGGTCCCATACGTTTAGTTTAGCGTTGGATTTGTAAAAACTTTTCAGTGTTCAGGTTTCGTTGAACTTGAATTGGGTTTCGTATCTTTACTATTTTCATGTTTGATATCCAATCATAAGTGATTATGTATGATGGCCTAGCTAGCAAAATATATATTAAGAGATCCAGCCTAGATCTAGACCTAGCAATAGAAATTAGAATAGATTTAGACTTTCTACTAGATGAAAGATATGTCATTGTCAACAGACAACGGAACGGATAATTTTCCCCATTATTTTTGTTGCTGTTCATACACGTAGCCTTAGAAAGATAACCTAGCAGATAGATGGACATTGAGGTCTAGTTTTCTAGAAAAAAATTGTGTTTTAATAAAAGAAGGACCATGATATAGTCTATTGATGAGTATATTAATCGGAGTAGCAAGTTGATGAAGTTTGAACAAACTCTGTCCAAAAAAAAGGAAGTTATGATTATGAATATTTGAAACTTGTATTATCACTATCTAGTATCTATCTAGGACTAGACTCTATGCGTAACGGAACTTCAAATCGGCTGAATCAGTAATGTCACTATGATGTAGGCAGGACAACTTTCCCATTTGTTCCAACACAAAAAATGATTCAAATTTCAATTTTTATTTCAAAATGTATGACTCAGCCTCGGGAAGGTCTTTCCTTTTACAGGACTAGTTTAAATAATATACTCATCATTACGATTTCGAGTAGTGCCCCAACGGCTAACGGAGGAGGTACTTGCAAGAAATAAAGATATCAATGATGATTCTGTACACGACAAATGGGAGCAGGGCAGAGTGTTGTGTGATTACGTCACATTGTCACGATCCACTGACAGAATCACCTATTTCAGATTTGCATACAGGGTAGCTACATGTATGCCTATAGTGATGTCAAATTTCAAACATTCATAACTCGCTAATTATTGGTTCGATTTATTTCAAAACTTTTGCCTTTCTGTTTCTCTTATTTTTCTGCTTTCACACAAATGAACTTAATTTAAGGGTTGGATTGCCCTTTAAGTAAAACATCTTTCTTTAAACAATTATTCTCAGTTATCTACCGCTAGCACTGAAGCCCCATCAAGAATACAGAGTGCCCTTCTAGAGGCAACGGCAGCAACGGAACGCTTGGATGACTTGACAGCAGACTACAAACAAACCAGACGTTTGGTAACGGGTCAGGTGACCCAAGCTGAGCCAATGGTGACACACCTAGTAGGTCTGACAAACCAAGTACAGGAGCTAGAGAGATGTATGGAGTACTTGAAATGGATGGCTATGGTTGAAGAGCTAAGGTGAGCTACAATCTGGACATTTCAGAAGTTATTTTTACTTTTTAGACAGACTTGGGTTGATACAAAAGGAAAATAGTCTAAGATACGACCTAATGTACATGTACGTGGCATAAAAACTCTAAATTTGCCTTTCAAACATCTAAGATAAACAGGAAAGGATTATGTTCCTGTCATAATTGGATATACTGTACATGATTTAGAAAGAATGTAGATGGAGGAAATAATTGATCTAATTGAAGTACATGAAATGCTGCAATTTAAGCCAGACATAAATAATATTTTAAACATACAATTTACTAGAAAAGTTTTTTCTATTCTTCAGACTACCTATATAATCTCCAGTTAGACACCACCCTATGTACATCTACTGTAACCTCTGTTATAGACCTTTTCTCTTTTAGTAATGGAATTTCACCTTTCTTTCCCCCTCTCTCTCTCCTCACATCTTTTGACCAATTACCATTACATCTTTGCCAACATTTTGCATCAATTGGAATCCATTTTAAAGTACATCTGCACCTTCCTGCCTGTCTGATATATTGATAATGGTTTATTTTATTTATTAAATGCTTCCATGTTAATGATCCATTTTTTAAATGCTTTCATGTTAATGATCCAATATATTTTAAACCTATAATTTTTTCACAAATATGTATTTGTTTGACATGTTTGTGATACCTGACATGTAATATGTATTTACACTAAATGAAAACTTATCAACTAATCACTTTCTTGTGGACTTTCACCGTGTGTTTAAAATATGCTGGTGTATTGTAATGCTTCTTGCAATTCATTCTTCAATTGAGATGTTTAATCCATTTGATCATGAATTAACCCATTTTCTTCACAAATTGTCACCATTCACTTCATATCTTCTTGCTTTTATTCTCTCTCTCTCTTCCATTCTCTTTGTCCTCTGCAACCATCCCTACCAAATCCTATCTCATTCAAAATGTTTGCATTTGACATCCCAATTTGTGCTTTTACCTTTCTCCATCATGTTTTGATTTTTGTTTTCCTGACCTGTATAACTTTTATTCAATCAAATACCCAAAATAATTGTATTAATGGAATGAATTATTTATACACCCTTTCCCCGTTATACATACTTTATCTTCCATCAATTCTCTCGACTGTTAACCTTGTAACTTTAATGTATACCTATTTCCCTTCATTTTGCTCTATTCATTTCCTATTGTTGTTTTTTTCTCTCTTAATTTTTACATGTTATTAACTTCATCCATACTGAGTTCCAATCGCTTCACTTGTAACTAAATCTGCCACCCTGTAAAGTACCATTTCCTCATTGTTCTTCCTTTTATCATTTCATCTGCATGAATTGAACAATAAATCCTCGTCTTACACCTTAAATACATTCATCACTCATCCTTTGCTCCATCTTCTTGTCATTCATCCACTCATATTTCCATCGATCTATCTATCTATCTATCTATCTATCTATCTATCTATCCATCCATCATTCGCATATTGTGTCCATCACAATTTCCTTTCTTTCCTGCATACATGCATCAAACAATAAACCAACTCATCCTCACTATCTTTCTCCCACCTTTCTTCATGCACCATTGTCTTACCAACTCTTCCATCCATCAATCCACTCTTCCATCCTCCATCCATCCATCCATCCTTTTCATCCTTCCATCCATCCATCATCTATTATGCGCTCTATCCTCTGATGGGGTAACATCTTCCTCTCACCTTTCTTCATGCACCATTGTCTTTAAAATCAACTCATCCATCTATCAATCCACTCTTTCATCCTCCATCCATCCATCCCTTCATCCTCCATCCATCCATCCATCCTTTTCATTCTTCCATCCATCATCCATCATGCACTCTATCCTCTGGTGGTGTAACATACGTACAGCACTGAAATCCAAGGCTCACTCCTGGTGAACTCAGCCCCGTTTGCCTTGTTTCACAGCTCCGTCGTCCAGCAGTCTCTATCGGCCAATGCCATGCCCAGTGCGGTGGAACACTTTGCCAGACTTGCTAAGGTCAGCCATGCTCTACAGGGGTCAGCCTGCGTTAACCTGGTGGACTTTGTGGATAGGACGGTGCTCTTCTGGCATAAGATACTCAAGGAGAAACTAGAAAGGTGGGTTGACAAAATAATAATAATAATAATAGCTAGTTTTTATATAGCGCTTTTCAGGACCGAAGGCCCTCTCAAAGCGCTTTACAGATATAATCATTATCCCGGTCATCGGATTCATGAGATCCGTGTATCTCTTATGAACTTTTAAGCCTCTTTCAGATTGCAGAGGTGAACCACAGTGATATTTGAATGATGATGAAAAGTTAACATGTTTCACATTTCTGTATCTAACACAGATGTCACTGAATAGGCGTCGGACCTTTGATGCACTTACTAATTTATTATTTACACCTTTTTGTGTGGCTTTTTTCCATCTTACTAATCTTGGGCTGAGTATACATTTGGTCACCATCTACAGTGAAGACTCGAATTGACACCATAGAATTCAGAAATGACCCCACATGTGTAGAAACACATAATAAAGCATGACCTTCTTGTTGAATATTAGTTTCCCTATTATGTAATAAATGTAGCGGTGCTGTTGTCGAATGGTCCAAACACTTGCCAGGGGTGCCGAGGCTGTGGGTCGAGCCCTGGCACAGCACTACAGTCTATCGTACTCTGGCATTAATCTACATATTGCCACTTTACACTCGGGTGTAATAAACAAATATCTGTTAGTAAGACAATCCATGAATGCCTTGAGGACTGGAGTTGTCAGCCTAACCAGGGTTGGGGGGTATTGTAGGGCCTTGGGTACCTAATAAGAGATGGATGCTAAGTCTCTTCAAGAGACTATAATTGATTATGATATAGATATAATATGATAAGATATATTATTGCATATTTTACTATTCTATCATGTTAAATATTAGTGACAATCATTTTTTAATGATTTATATGTTTATTCCTCTGTTTAAAATCAGTGAATTTGAGGAGGTTTTGAAGTTACTTGGCTGGCCCTTTGTGTCGTCTACTGCTCCTCTTCCTGTAGCTAACCTGACTGAACTCACAGCAAAACTCAAAGTATTACTCCTACAACTCATCAAGCTACAGCTTCCGTATCCTTAAAAAATCATTATCATACCAGGGGGGTGTTTCACAAAGACTAAGATCGATTTTAAGTTGGACTTAACTATGGCAGGCCATTCATGCCACTGGTTGCTCTCATCATTGGTCTCTCAATTATGAATAGTAAATTTTTTTTTTTCCTACATTAATGAACTATCAAAAAATGTAAATTCTGTAGATTTGTGACCACGATTGGTACGTCCCTTGAGAAACCAATGCCAGTAAATGATGATAGAAAATAGTAACATGAACGGCCTGCCATAGTTAAGTCCGACTTAAAGTCGATCTTAGTCTTTGTGAAACACTCACCTGTTCTCTTTTTTGTTGTTGTTGTTGCAAAGATTGGATACTACCGGGCACTGTTTCACAAAACCTTCAGAAGTACAAGTTCACCTCCATCCCATTAAAATTGTCAAATTTAATACATGCGTTTCAATGGGTTGTTGGTGAACCTGCACTTGTGATGGATGGTTTTGTGAAACATTGCCCAGGTGTTCAACACTGTAGTACCTACATGTATATCATCAAAACATTTATAGTTGCCCTAATATATAAGATTATGCCAAAGTAAGATGTGAGGGTGGGCTGCTTCTGCTCACTTGTAACTTATTTAGATTTATGAATAAACCACGATGCTAGAAGTGCCTATCACCCGATAATCTCATTTATGGATATTGCATGTTTGCAGTAGGATGTCAACAGGAAGGGTCTGAAATTGAAGAAATAAGACTGATTTTTAGCTTAACTCTGTAGATAGAAATGTAATATGTGTCGTGGTGTACAAATGAATCAATTCACATGAAATGGAGTTTGTATGGCTTTAGTTGAAGAGCTCTGTTCTCAGTTTCTTGGAACAAGAATGTCTTAGGTTCAAATTCAAAGTTAGTGCGATAGTACCCTTATAAGGGGTAATGGTCATAATCCCTTGAATAGGACTTCGAGATTCAAGTCCCCTGGATAATTAATGGCATGTCAACATATTCCTAGAACATGTGTTTGATGATGCAATAATCTCCTTGACTCGCTGAACTCAGAGAAGCATTGGCAGCTGAAGACGAGACATCTCAAGATTACCTCATCATTCCAGGTTCAACCCCTCTGCTCCTACCTCTCCAGTTACTCCTTCAGCCTCTCAAGAAGAGATTCAAATATCACTTCTACGGCAAGAAACTCACTAACAGCATTGATAAGGTAATACTCCCTCATTCCATCCGTTATCTCCATTCTTAAAGCCCCACTGTACTACTTATAGCTACTTGCGCCCTCTAAAGGTTAAACAGTGCCTGATCGGTGACCATTGGTCCCCCGTGATCCCCTCTTTCTTATGTTAATTGAGAGCTGATTTGATGAGATAACCACCTGTCAGTTACCTTGCAGGGAGGTCTAATCCCCCCGGGCCAAACTAGTGCATACAGGCTTTAAAGTACCCAACTCTTTGTCAACTCATGCCACCTTTGACAGCTTAGACACTTTCAATTCACTTTACATTTGACCTTTGAAATTATAGACAAGATACATGAATTCTGCCGGTCCCTCTTTAGATCTTCCAAATTGTAGATAAGTTGTCTTACTTTGCATTAATTCATGTTAACTTTGTACTGTTGATAGCATTGATAAAGCGTTCTTGTGTCAAATCATTGACCATTGCTGTAGTGTCTAGATTTGCCAGCCCAAAATGCAATTCTTAGGTTTCATTCATTTGAGTTGAAACATTTGAACGAGGTTCTTAGAAATGCTATTAAATAGTTGATCATTAGATTTCAGTAGTGAATTTTTAATGTAAGCAAATACACGAGCAACATCACTTCTATTCGCACTATAATGCACACTTACCTGATATCCTCACAGTTATGCTACATATTAAAGTTAATGACTTACTCCATGTTTATTCTTTGTTTGTCTTGATTTCAGCCTGAATGGTATTTCACCCAGATATTGAATTGGATCAGAGACCATTCTGAGTTTCTTCTGAACAATGTTCAACCAATATTAAGTGAAGACAAAACTCTCAATATTGAAGCAAGGGTAAGTTATTATAAGGATGTATAAGGATATATCTCACACTGCTACCAGTGTGAGATATATTATCAATTAAGTCTGCTTCTGAAATTCTGAATCAATAACAGCTGAGAAAGAGCTACAAGTACATACTTCCTTTCCTGTATCTATATGCAAACTTATTAAAATATGTTTTCTCTCTCTGTCTTTTTTTTATAACTCATATTATCATATGTACAACAATGTGAACAAATTATGAAAAACTAATATGTTCACAATATATTTGTTGTCATACTTGCTGATGTAGGGAACAAGCTACTGGTATTGTATGCAGTGGCTGATATTATCTTTTTATTTATTTGAAAATTCACAATTAATTTGGCCATTTGGTAAAGGTAAATTACTGTAAAGATATATAAATAAAATAGGTGTCATTATACTCTCAAACTTTGTGTTTTCAGACTGAGTTTACCCGAGGTCTCCTCCACACTGTAGCAGCCAAACTGAAACATGACATTCCAGAGCTCCTCTTCGATGACCAGCTCCTCTGCCATACCATTGATGAACTACTGCTGTTTGATAAAGAGCTGAGAAACTCTTTCCACTATCCAAACAGCCAACCTGGATGCCTACATATACTCACTGAACAGGCTTGCTTTGATAAGTGGATCGCTATAGAGAGACAGTGTAAGTCACAGAGCAGGGATCGGTTCAATTTCATTTTCTGTGATTTAAGCTATGCAGACCTATAGACTCACTTAGACATGAGGTAGTACATGGCCTTTAATATCCCTCTGCAGTAATATCAAACAAGATATGAAAGACCACATTTTTTGTTTCCCTTCAAAATGGTTTCTGATTGAAACGTGTACTATATGCATCTGTCTACAAAGACCACCTGCCTATAAAGACCACTGATCTTGTCTCACTTGGGTGGTCTTTATAGACAGGTTTTACTGCAGTTGTACAATTTTGAAAATAGGCTGATTTAATTCATTCAATTCAGTACCGTATTTAATAATAATTATTATTTTATTAGTATTTATTAGTAGTATTTTGTTTCATATTCAATTCCATAATAAAAACAGTAACATCAACATACAGTAAATATAAAAGAAATGCTACTTACATGTATACAGTGTACATAATATATTATTAAAATAGTAAAATGTTGACAGTAAAAAAAAATAGGAATTCGGTTGCTGTATAAAAACCTTAGTGGGTTTGTCTGGACAGCCACCATAAACAGTAAAACTTGTAAAAGAATCATAGAAAATGATATGTGAATAAACAATAATACAAAATAAAAACAAAACAAAAGAACCAAAAAACAAAAATATAGACTGCACAACCCTAAACAAAAGTGCACTGTGGAGTAATATGAGTGTTGTTACAATGTAAGAACATTGGAAATAAGATATTTTCTAAGCTTTTAAGCTTTCTTTGATTGTATGTTGTAGTTGCATTCATTTCTTTGATTGTATGTTGTAGTTGCATTCATTTCTTTGATTGTATGTTGTAGTTGCATTCATTACTTTGATTGTATGTTGTAGTTGCATTCATTTCTTTGATTGTATGTTGTAGTTGCATTCATTTCTTTGATTGTATGTTGTAGTTGCATTCATTACTTTGATTGTATGTTGTAGTTGCATTCATTTCTTTGATTGTATGTTGTAGTTGCATTCATTTCTTTGATTGTATGTTGTAGTTGCATTCATTTCTTTGATTGTATGCTGTAGTTGCATTCATTTCTTTGATTGTATGTTGTAGTTTCATTCATTCTTTGATTGTATGTTGTAGTTGCATTCATTTCTTTGATTGTATGTTGTAGTTGCATTAATTTCTATGATTGTATACTGTTGTAGTTGCATTCATTTCTTTGATTGTATGTTGTAGTTGCAGGTCAGAAGCTGGATACTCTGTTCTCATCACCATCAGCTTGGCAGTCACAGTATAAGGGTATGATGGAAGCAGATGAATCCAAGGTCCCGGAATGTGTAGAATCATTCATGACACTCTTACTCGTTATTACAGGTATGTAATATCCATACATTCACTTCTACATTCATTCATATTCACTCACGATAGTGTAGCCATTAATGTTTACTGCATGATCAGATGCATTCCTTTATTAAAAAAACCAAGTGCCACTACAATGTGGTAAAGAGCTTATAAGTGACCAGTAAATCATCAATTCATGTATCCATCCCCAGTATCTTTTCACCTTCACCACAATTTTTATGATATATGTACAAGTATGAGATGTATTTGTTTACCATCTTCCGGTACACATATTGTTCACCCTGGCAACTATAGGAAGTGTAATCAACTACATACATATACATCGTATGTACAATGTACCTGGTTTAGTTGTTTTTCTTCTATCCATCATAACCCAGCCCTTTTCACTTGATATATACATACAACTTTTTTTTTTAAGTGAAGGTGATTAGTTGTTGACTCCTTGTGCACTATTAAAAAGAAAAATACCAAAGGCCTAATAGCAGCACAAGCTCAAACATTGCCTGTGGATGTCTCTGCCAGTCAAAAATTGGCCTCAGAGGACACACAGAAGACTCCAAAACCAAATGTAGTCTACAGTAGCTAGACATCCTCGAAATCGAGGCATCAACCATCATGTTCAAATTCTTGCAAGATTTGTAATCCTTTGAGAAACCCCATTTCTTTTCAGAGCGTTACAAGGTGCTACCGTCCCCGTCCCATCATCTCAGATTCCTTGACCTTCAGATTGACCTCTTGGATGACTTCCGGGTCAGATTACTTCAGGTCATGAGACAGGAGGCATCCAATCCATTAGGAGACCACTATGCTGCCATCTTGAATGGAGTTCATTATATCATCATGGTGCTGGGAGAATGGTCTGACCAAGTGGTGGGTGATCTGTATGTCTTTGGTTTGCAGGAGAGGGGGCAGGGAGGGGGGTGGGGGGGGTACTTCAGGTCATGAGACAGGAGGCATCCAATCCGCTAGGAGACCACTACGCTGCCATCTTGAATGGAGTTCATTATATCATCATGGTGCTGGGAGAATGGTCTGACCAAGTGGTAGGTGATGCGTATGTCGTTGGTTTGCACTCAAGTTGAGGCTGTGTGTATCTATCGCACGAAGCCATTAGGCTGAGTGCGATAGATACACACAGCATCAACGAGGGCGG
>JARBES010000118.1:26843102-26854498 GCA_030265145.1 Strongylocentrotus pallidus
ATGGGCTTCCTGACTGACCTAAAGGTTTATAATTATCATTGCAGCATGAGCTAAATCCAGAATTTTGTTTCAGAATCCGAAACAAAGTTACCGGATCCCTTTAAGGTTCTGTGGTGCTATGTAATGTTCATGCTTACAATAATTGTATGTACAGTGTACGTGTGAAGTGTACATGATTATCTTGAGTGACTATGTGACATGGACATTATTAACAGTAGTCTGTCTATGTATTATCAAATGGATTACAAGTATGAGAGTGGATAAAAATGGAAACCTATCCTGCAAGATATCGTTGCCTCATTTCAATCAATTCTGCTGTACCAGCAATGTTTCTCGTCTTCTGATCATGTTACTACTTGTCCGTGTGTTCAGTAGAAATCCTCTTCTGATTTGCTGGTTTTACTCGCTTGTTGATTCTTGATTTGATCCTGGTTGTTGTACATGCTGGCAACCTGTAATGTAATCAATCATAGATGGTAGATTAAGATTTCTCATCAGGAACTTTACACTTTATGCCATTTCATACATCATTAAAGAGGAAGTCTACCCGGATATTAAGTTGGTTTTAATAGAAACAAGCAGAAGAGGAACAGGATGGTGAAAGTTTGAGCAAATTCATATTAAAATTATGAAAGTTATGAATTTTGAAGTTGCGATCAATCAAACAACAATTGGCAACACTGTAACATTTCTTGTGAGGTCCTCTCCAATTTGCTCTGTACATAAAACTTCATCAACTTTCATTTTCTTAGATTTTTGTCCATACAGGGGTTGTATAGAAACATATTTGCAATAATCAAATTCGCAATAATCATATTCAGGGTGCGTGCATGATTGAAAATTTTCTTGAGGGAAAATTAAATTTCAGATTCAATAGGGAGATTGTTTTTACCTGTGAAGAGCCTGTGGCCTCCTCTGGCTTCTTGTCGTCACGGATACGGATAAATCTGGGAAATCGAAGGGAAATACCCTTGGCTGGATCAACCTGTGTGAAATAAAACATTATTGGCATGTAATCAAAGGAAGGGTGGTGATTCTAACACTGTTACTCTTATAATATAAGGATCACTAGCATGTGAAACAAACCACAGGAATTAGATGCTGTTATCTGCTTGAAATAGACAGTGCAATTACCACTTGGTCTTAACTCTACCACAACATAATTGTGACTGAATAAGGCATGTTTTAAGAATGATATCAAGGCAAATAATACAAGCTTTCAACATTTCATAGCTTACATGATAAATGAAAAATTAAAATCAAAACAAATAGATTCTTGTACATGCATTTAAATAGAATAGTTGAAAGAAAGCAAGAAAAAATGAATAAAAAACAAAGAGATGGACAACAAGAAAGAGAGGTAGAGACACAAAGATAGAAGGGTAAAACTGGTAATCTACATGTAAAGGATTATATTTAGAGGGTTAGACCTTAGGTTAGATTTAGGATTGAGGTGTAATGTTTGGTCTATAGTTCATGTTAAGAATTCAACTATAACAGCTATCAGAGAAGCATGTATTAGGGGATCAAAGAATGAGAATGAGAAGTGAACTCACTATTCCGATGGCTGCTTTATGAACAGGTGAGACAGATAGATCAGCAGCCTTGATCTCCCAGACCTGCACAGCATCAAACCAATGATCAGGAGCTACACTGCTGTCATAGTTATAATATGGGCGTGGCTTCTCTATCAAATGATCCTTGAAAAACTTGGTGTGCTTCTCTAGTTCTTCCTCTTTGAAACCAGTTCCAATCTGTAAATCAAACCCAACATGATTCAATAATCAACTGCAGTTATCTACATTGCATTGCATACCCTTTCATATACAAAAAGAGAGCTGAGAAGTACATTGTCCACCTCTACCCATGTATTATTTCATATTTGCACAACTTTTCTCAAAAAACAATAATGATGCCAATATAATTCTTTATAAATGTTCTGCTTTATCTACCTTTTTTAATGCTACTGAGGAGATAATTTATCTAGCTATCTCTCATACTGTTTACATCTCTCATCTCTCTCTCTCTCTCTCTTTCTCTCTATATTTTGGTAATTTTAAAGTAATTTCCTTTGTTTTACACTATAATATATATGTCTCAAGTAAAATTGTCAATGTTTGTTTTCAATAAAGACATCAAACTGTATGACTGAATTTTTACAAATGAATTGACAAAATTTATGAGTGATCTTACCTTACAAATAGATTGAAATTCTTCATTCTCTTCATCATAGCATGCGAGCAGGAATCCTCCATAGGAACCAACTCTCTTACCGCGTCCTTGAAATCCACCAAGGACAACCACATCCAATGTATCTCCAACACCATCCAAGTAGTCTTTCTTCAGCTGTTAATCACAATGTATACATATATAATAATAATATATTTAATTATGTTAAATTATTTTCACTCAATGTAACTTACCTTGTTAGGCCCCTTGAGCATCTCTTGGGGTGGATATGTGCGCATTATAAATGTTGTTATTATTATTATTATCAATCAACATTTAATACCTGCATGAAGTGTATATATTTCCAACACTTCAAAACCAAGGTACACCCGTTGAGCCACAAAATTTAAAATAACACCCAATATTCTTTACAGATTTTTCACGCAAGTTGAGAAATTAAATGATAGCAAAATAGAATAAATTTTAGTACTTTAAATTGTTTTTACAAGTAGTATTAAATTGAGATGCTCACTGGTTGAGAGGACTTACCTTGAGCCAATTGTGTGAGCGTCTTGCGATCTCATAGGTTGCATCCTTATCCAACGTTTTCACCATCAGTCCTTCACAGTTTCCTAGTTGAAGAAGAAAGTAGTTTTTAATCATGCTGTTAATTTGCTTCACAGATTTAAATATGAATATGGAATTATGTATCTATAATCCAACTCTTCACCTGGCCCTGTCATATACGAGTTGACACTGGTGCAAACTGATCACAACCTTATTTGAATTTGACATCAGACATTAATACTTTCCATGTAAAAAAATAGGCGATTGTTACTTTGTATCTGTTGCAAACACTAATAAAATTCATGGATTGGTACTCTAGATGAATTGTTATAATGTGATTACCAATGCAAAAAGATTTGAATAAGCTGTAGAATAATTTAATAAAAAGAGTAGAACCTTAGAAATAAAACTAACCTTTTACCGATTCCTCTAAGAATACAGCAATGTCATCTACATCAGACGAGATCATGGATTTAGCAAAGATGAATTCTCCTTCGACTTCTTTGAAGTGAGCCCTCAACAGACTTCTGCGCTCTCTTAGAGGTTTCCTCACTAAGGACTGAAACAATAACAAACAGGCTTTTGAATAAATGCCCAACAATTCACTGCAACAAGAATGACCGAATCAAACAGATAAGAGGTGGCATGGTATAGTGGTTCAACGTGACTCTCAATCCATGGGTTGATGGTTCAAATTCTAGCCTGGCACTAATGTCCTTTGGCAGGATTGCCTCTCTCTACCCAGGTGTAAAATTGGTATCTGGCAAACGCTGGGGTAATGATAATTACAGCGCCCTAAGAAAGAATAGTATTTATGCTGATGAGGCTTCCCTGGGTAGTAGAATTAGTGGTGGTAGAAGTAGTAGTAGTGGTGGTAGTAGTAGTAGTGGTAGTACTGGTGGTGGTAGTCATGGCGGTGGTGGTGGTGGTGGTGGTGGTGGTGGTGGTGGTGGTGGTGGTGGTGGTGGTAGTGGTAGTAGTAGTAGTAGTGGTGGTGGTGGTGGTGGTAGTGGTGGTAGTAGTAGTAGTAGTAGTAGTAGTAGTAGTAGTAGTAAAAGTAGTAGTAGTGGTGGTGGTAGTAGTGGTAGTAGTAGTAGTAGTAGTAGTGGTGGTGGTAGTAGTGGTAGTAGTAGTAGTAGTAGTAGTAGTAGTAGTAGTAGTAGTAGTAGTAGTAGTAGTAGTAGTAGTAGTAGTAGTAGTGGTAGTGGTGGTGGTGGTTGTAGTAGTAGTAGTAGTAGTAGTAGTTGTGGTAGTAGTAGTATGAAACTTTCATTATGCATACTGAAAGCAGACTTACCTCTCCATTGAGATAGAGAAGATCAAACGCAAAGACACAGACTTGAACCTTGATATCACCGGCATCGGCATCCTTCCTCTTCCTCGTACTCAATACCTGGAACGGTAAGATCTGTTTCCTCTCGACATCCCAAGCAACCGCTTCCGCATCTATGATACAAGATGTTACCTTCTCATCCACAGCAGAGGAAAGCCTGAAACACAAAATAGCCAAGTTTTTGTATTTATTCATTTTAGTTTCTTCCAGCGATAATATCAGTACCAATAGTAACAGTAACACATCAAAGTATATTAAACTAATGTAAAGAGCATTTAATATATGAGAACATGTTTGTAAAATACAAAAGTAAGACAAATAAGAAAACTATGATTTTACAAGACTATAAATGACCATTCAATAGAATAAAACATCACTCTTAAATTATCTTGAAAATATATAATCACACGATATAACCAAGAACATTAGACTTTTTATTCTCCAAAGCTAATCATTTTATCTTCCTATGTACATTCATGCTTTAGTAGTAGTAGAATTGTTTTATTAGAACAACTGAAAGATGGTAGCCCAAGAGCTAAATTTCATTGCAAGTTTTACAAGCCCAGTTTTGAAAAGCATTTCAACTAAACTTAGGTATAGACAAGTACAAATTATACACAGTAAAATAGATCAAACTTATTACACATTTCATTTAATACCATAGGTCAAGTTTAATTAAAATTCTTTGATGTAGTAGATTAGCATAATTGAAAGTGGTTTGATCTATTCTATCTGCATTGTGAGATGATTTAAATCAGAGAGAAGACCTCACTCTTTTCCTCTTTTCATTGCATCCTCAAAGAGCTTCCTAGTTCTTATTTATATCATTACTAATAATTAGATCAATTTATATAGTGCAGCTACCAAATATATATACTCTACTACGCTGTGATGGGAAAAAATCCTAACAGTGCAACTTTATTGTCACACAACCATAGACTATTCAAAAGCTTCTGAAAACAAGAGCATCTTCAACAAAACTTCGAAGACAACGACATATGAGGCTTTTCTTACATCTACAACTTTGTCTACAAAAGTCTGGAGAGAGAGAGTATTGATATTTACCTTGCGATAATGTCAGGGTATTTGGAGGTGTTGTTTTCCTGGTTTCTGCTGTATATGTGTATCTTACCAGACTCTAAGAGATGAATCTACAAAACAAACCAAAAAACAAATCTTCATATTTATACCAACCATCATTCATGGGTTCACTCCAAACTTTTGGATAACTGATTAAATTCAATTTGATAGTCGCAATCTATACAGTGCCTTTTCCACTGGATACAAAGCACTTTCAAATGCTATCCATAAGCCACTATTAGAGTTGAAATATATACCAGATACCAAGCAGTGACAGTGTTAATTCAATGAATGCATATGGTTTCACAAAGATATATCTTTAAACTCTGTTTGAATTGTTCTACTGTTGGTGATGATTTCAGTTGAGGTGGGAGCCTGTTCTAGAGGTTGGGAACAGTAGAGGAGAGACCCGCATCGCCAGCTAGTTTGATGATGAGTGGTTGAATGAAGGTCACTGAGGATGCTTGACGAATAAGCAGTTTGAATCTAGTGTCTGAATAAACATTGCGCAGCGAATTATGCATGAATGTACCTCATCAATGGTGTCTTAGAGGAGAGCAAACAGATTGATAAGGGCCTTACCTGAGCACGTTCACCATCATACTTGTATTCACAAGTGAAAGGTGTATCTTGAAATCTGTTGAGTACTTCTGATACGCCCTTGGTAGGATGAGCTAACATGGGTTTGAGAGGGATGGATGGTGTCAAGCGACAATGGTTGGGAAGCTCCTTCACACCATGGGATAACAATGCTGGAATTAGGGCGTCGTATGTCGGCATCTCACTAAAAAAAGTCAAGCAGGTTTATGAAACAGATTTCAAAATGTATTATCTTTATACTGTGCACAAAAGGTACTATCAAAAAGTGGTAAAATATCATTAAAATGCAGATACAACTGTGTCTCTAGCACTTCTTATCTTGGAAATGATGAAATGATGATTGAAATGTGTGGCTAAGACAATGAATTGACATTGTTATCTTTTGGTTAGAAGCTCATTTCTTGTCTTTCTTTTTATTTTGTGAGCACATTTTATAAAGAAATATATGCATTTTTTGTAGCTGGATCACAATAAGAATAAACTACACTCTGTAACTTCTTGTTCATTTCCCTACTGTGATCTGCATGCTATGTATTTTCACTGACACATTCACAAGCATGCAATATTGTATATTGAATGCATAAGAACTAATGCCAAACATTCCTAGGTATCTGGGTTTGAGTATGAGTTTCAGTTTGAGTTTATTAACAACAAAAATAATAACAAGTAAAACATAACGTATCAAGCATGATTACATAACATATAACAATACAACACAAGATCAATAACATTACACATGAATAATATAAACATTGTTTTACAAAGTATGTTATATACAAATGAAATAAAAGATTATGTGTACACTTTCGTTTATAAAGGGGGTACCAGAAGTGAATAAAGCCAAACAAGAAAGCATGATCTATTGTGAGAGACTGACCAGTAAGCTGTCTTGACCAGCAGTGCTGCCTCATCCATAGCTTTCTTCACACTGTCTGATGTATGGGCCTTGCTCTTTAGAATCATCTCATCTGAACAAAAACAGAACAACAAGCTTATTAACTAGTCAAATGATATGCAAGTTTATCAAAACATGTCAGGACAACACCTTTATTATCAGTGGTGGTGATGATGGGGGTGGTGGTGGTGGTGGAGGTGGTGGTGGTAGTAGAGGGAGTGGTAGTGTTTGACTATACTGCATAACTTGTTTAGCAGTAAGCACCAAGGCTGTTCTACCACAAGGTCCACATAAGCATGTTTAATATAGCCTATTTACCTGTACCATACATATAGCATGTATTAAAGCTTAGACATTAAAGAATGTGTACAACAACAAAAAATGCTCAGAATGTAAGATAGTAATTGGGTGACACTGGTTTAAATGGTGCCAAGGCACATATATAGGATTCAAGACATACCTGACTCTGGTTTTGCTAGAGCACCTGCATGACCTAGAGCTACTAGAACAGACTGCTCTGCCAAACCAATCCTTAACTTCCCTCCAAGTGATCTGGAAAAAAAAGAAATAAGAAAAAATATATTCAGCTTTCATGTAAGATTATGTAAAGGATAACTGTGAGATCTGTGAACAGACTAAATTTGGAATGTTAATGGCCACAAGTCACATTCCACAAACCCTTTGAATCTATTTGGAAGTGTACATTTTATGCTTGCAGTTTGTTTTTCTTTCACTTTGGCTAATAGACTCAAGCGCTAACATCACAGCTGATTTGCTGTTTTATTTGATAACATTACTTTCATCGGATCATTTTCTACAACAAATTATCACATTTGCTAGCAGGATAGGAACTAAATAAACAATACATTGAAGATTTGGTAAGGAAGTTAAGAAGTACATTATATAATAGCTCACAAGTGGATTAAGATGCTAAGTTCATACCTGATAAGATATCGTGCTTCACTATTCTTGCAAGCTACTAGGAGCCCTTTGATCAAATCAACCTTCTTTGACATACACTGTAAAACAGCAACAAATATAACTAGAATCAATGCATGTGGTTATATTTTTTACTAAAGTCATAGAAAATAAACTTCTTAAAACTGGTACTTTCATAGTAAGTGCTACTCCATTCAATACCCGACTACTATCTTGTGGTTTATAATTGGGAATTACTTCAATTCTCAGTGTGGTTTAGTGGTATTCCTATTACATGGTTGGAGTGTAACCACACTGGTATCCTAATATATACAATGTTGTTGTGATGTTTAAGTTTATTAGAGCAGGTGGACAATATTACAGCCTCTTCCTGATTATGAGATACATAGAGAAGTTGAACGTCAAGAAAAGTTGCAGTTAATTATCTTGTACATTAAAGCATTAATCTGTTTTGAGTTTTACTCTCATAACTGCAATTGTTCTGTTTTTGGGTTGTTCAGGATATTTTCATTATCATTATTTTTTAGGGGGAGGGAGGGGACAATGTCACTGTTACCTTTAACAAAATTGAGAAAAATTATCTATCTAATATTCAACATTCATGGCTTCTGAACTTAATAGCTGCACAAAGTGGTTAATGGAATCATTTGAGTGCATTTGGAAATGGCAATCCTTGATATATTCTACAATAAAGAGGAGAAAGAACTTACTGAATTTCCACTCAAGTTAGCGATATCCTTGAGTTTGGAGAAGACTTTCTTGATTGTAAGCCTCGGAGGAGTAAACATGGTTCGCTGTGTGCTTCGACTGCTCTGTAAGGACAACAATAAAACCATTTATTCCACTGGATCATTAATGACACTTAATTTATAAACACATTATAAAACAACAACAAAACAATTGTTATAAGCATAAAGATTCCCTGTATCAGACTCTATCAAGATGGCCATCTGGTCAAAATCAGAACTTTAATGTGAAATTTCAGGAAGGACAAAGCACTGTTTTAATTGATTACCAAAGTCTGAAGTTATAATTATGAAGCTGCTATTTCATCACTTCAAAGTGTGACTACTTTTATTTATTGTTGAATTTGCCAAAGATATTTTGTTGTTTGTCCCAAGCAGCATATTCCCTACATACACAACCATTGATAGGATGTTCAGCTCTGTACACACAGGATACAGCTTAATGATATGTAGATGCTAGAAAATAAATATTGAAATCTGTTTGTGGGATGTTGAATGAAATTAGTCTCCTGCTCCTGGAGCATTATAGGAGAACAGTAGAAACATGAGTTCCATAATCCATCACCTTGATTCCAAGGATAATCTACTCAAAAGATGAGTTGAGATTAATGTAATTCATACCTCTGCAACCAGCCCTAAATCTCCTTTTTCAGCAACATCAACTTTCAGCTTGTCAAGTGATCGACCTGTAATAAGAGATTAAACTAGAAGAATAAACTTTGCTTCATTACAATCTAAAGGACAATCTTCAACATAAACCATATTGAACAATAAATTACATTCTCTGTATAACAGTGAAGTCAGGATCAATTTTAATATAACTAATTGGAAAATTATAAGGACCAACACATAATTTTTCTTAAAAACGCTCAGAGATAATAATAATGATATTAACAATAGTGACATTTGTATCGCGCTTAATTTCAAGATTAATAGACATGTTTCCTAATATTATGCATAAGTTTTGAATAAGTTTCTCTTGAACTAAAAAGCTTGCCAGAGGGCTTGTCCGACATAGCAACATTGAATGTATGCAGAGTGGATTCATCATTCATAGCAGGTGTATGACATGGCTGGTAACAAGGGGTTAGGGAGAAGAACATTCATAGATTAGTAAAGAGGTCTTGATTAGGCCTAAAAAATGATGTTGTATTGCCCTTTGCGACCAACCCCCAAATCTTGAAATCTACGGTCGGCTGTTTCAATTTTTTTATATTTTTTTTAATTGTTTTTTACAAGAAAAAATGTTTGATGAATAAAAAATATGTATTAAAGCTTTCAAAACTGAGAATATAAGCCCAAAGAGGGAAGGGGAAAACAAAATTAAAAAAAGAAAGAAAAGATTTCTGACTTACCGACCAACCCATTTTTTGGCACCTAAAGGGCAATACAACATCTTTTTTTAGGCCTTAGATTCAATTCTTGTAAGACGTAACTATTTAAAACCAACCTGTAGCTTGAGCGATGGCCTTCATGAGAACAGTATCACCAATACCCAGCTCTAATCCTTCATAAGCTGGAGCTAACTTATTGAGACACAGGTAAATACACATCTTAAGGTCACCGGGGGTCAAGAGCATCACAGAGGTCAAGAAATCGCAAAGGATCTCAATCGTCTTCAGTCTTCCACTCGTTTCTTCAATGATTGAAAAGGTGTCAGCTAAGGCCCTGTATGGAACACTGCAAACAGTGAAGAAGAAAAAATTAGATAGTAACATGATAGAATGGAAAAATTGCTTTTTTAATAGAAAAATGGAAAAACAGAGAAATGGAAAAGCATGACAGGCAGGGATGACAGGGCATTGTATCAACAAAACAGTAGGTTTATGCTGTGACTGTATTTATTAGAAGGGGTGTAAGTATGAAGGGTCCAAGTCTTGCACCACATAAAATGTTCCAATGGATATAGTAAATCACAGTACTTGTTAAAATGTCATAAAAGCTTTTCTTCAATAACATATCAGTGTGGTAAATAATATTAAAACAAAAATGGTTTTGAAAAGGAATATTTAGAAGATAACAGACTTACTTCTCTTCTTTCTTCCAGCATGCACCATCCACAGGGTGATAAGATGAAGAGCCCGGTCTAAAGCTAGTCCCAGCGGTCTTAACATCAGATCTAGAACAAGATAGAATGATAAAATATAAAGAGACAGATTTATAACTAGTTCCTGAGATCTTAACATCAGATCTAAAACAAGATATCAGGATAGAATAAAAAGTGACAGATATACAACTAGTCCCTGAGATCTTAACATCAGAACTTAAACAAGATAGAATGAGAACACATTACTCTAACTACTTCCTGAGGTCTAACTATCATATCTAAAGCACTATATAATGTTCAAATGAAACTATAACTAGATCCTGAGATCTTCCTGAGTCAAAACACCCAAACAATTATTGCCCACTCACTTCTTATCGCTGCTGCCCCACACAAATGCATTAGTCTTCTTTGTTTCCTTCTTCTCCGCTGGCTTCTCATTCTCCTTCTTGGTTTCCTTCTTCTCCACTGGCTTTTCTTCCTCCTTCTTAATTTCCTTCTTCTCAACTGGCTTGTCATTCTCCTTCTTGGTTTCCTTCTTGGTTTCCTTCTTCTCCAATGTTTTTTCTTTCTCCTTCTTGGATTTCTTGGATTTCTTGTCACTGGGAGATGATTTTTCTTTCTTTGATTTTGGTGATTTCTTGGAAGATGAGCGTTCTTCATTCGGTGCTTTCTCTGTTGGTGAGGCTGGTTCCTGAAGAGTGTCAAAATATGATGTCATCGTTTTAATATCACTCACAATATCCTAATATTTTTTTTCAATTTACGTTTATAACAACTCAGTTTATTGTTTAGTTTTTAAGAATAAGTATGTAAAACAAACAGTACAGATTTACAGAAGAATGATGAAAATATCCTGGAAACGATTGAAAACCAACATGTTAAAAGGTACCAAAGCCTCTTCGTTCGTTCGTGTCTCCTTAGATCAAGATTAATGTACCTTGAGCTTCGGAGTAGTTGCTACAACCGGCCGTGTCAGACACGTTGCCCCGGGGTGCGAGATAGGACTCTTGTAGCGTGCCC
>JARBES010000118.1:26919573-26934023 GCA_030265145.1 Strongylocentrotus pallidus
CTGTTGTCTGCTAGATTGTGTTTGAAAGAATGCAATCCATCAAATGCGTTGTTGTAGGTGACGGGTAAGAATCATTCATTCAGAGTAGGAGTCCTACTCCCATCTCATTCTTAGTCATTACTGTTTACGCCTACGGTTTACATGTAGCATATATAGGGTAACATGCAATGCACAGTGCAGTACACAGTCACAGTGCTACACGTAAACAACATTTATATACAGGTAAAAACTGGCTGAAGTAACCTCGTACATTGGATGAGTGGCTACTTTAGGCCAAAGCCTTGACATGTGTGGGAAACTCAAGACCTTTCTGTACTAGTGACTAGGGTTGGGCATGGATGTTATTTTATTTCTGGGCACTATTTTGGCACTATTTTGACTTTGAGACCATCTTGGGCTTGGCTTGACTTTGCATGCTACACTAGACTCACTATAGAGCTAGATCCATGTCTGTTGTTGTTTACTTACCTACAATTACAAGTAAAATGACTTGAAAATTGAAATTGAAGAGGATTTAGTCTTATGATGCTCAGTCTGATATTAATCCCTGTAAAACTTCAAGTAATTAAAGTATAAAAAATAGTGTCGAAATACAGCCAAGAAAATTTGGCCATGTAATTTGACTTTGGTCTTTGCAAAAACAGATTTCTAATCCTTAATCTATTTCTGTGCACTCAGTCATTGGGCTGCAGTCCAGGATTTTTTAAAGTGAAAGCTACATGTAGTTGTTGTTATTATGGTGATAATATGCATATTATGCAGAGGTACATCCTTTCACATTATTACCATGTTAGCATCGTGCCCAGTGGTAGTTTTTAGCAACAATCAAGATGGTTTTATTTTTACTGTTCTTTTATTTTAATGTTTCTGTGCAGAGCGGTCGGTAAGACATGTCTTCTCATCAGCTACACCACAAATGCTTTTCCTGGCGAATACATTCCCACTGTGTAAGTATAATAGGTTATGAAAGAACATATTCCTTTTGTGAAAATATGATAACATCACAACTTCACAACAGAATACTGCTTATGATAAATTAAGATCACATCACATAAGAAAATTTCCGTCTGTGAAAAGTGCACATATGAGACTTTGAACTTGTTATTGTTAATTAATTCATTAATTGGGAAGAGATATGAAAATCTCAAGTAGAATATAGATATGGTAGTGCCAAAATGCTATTTTGGGCAGCATTTTTTGTTTTGGAGATTGGGGTAAAAAAAAAAGATCCTTTATATCCGGCCCTTAGGTTAGAAATTGAATTTTGAAAGGCCTTCAGATTAAGAACTGTGAAATTCATTACTGTAAATTGTTCCTTGCCTTAAAACTTGCAGATTAATGGTTATCAAACATGAAAGTATAATTATGCATTCCCAATGCACATCAAGGTAACAGACATCCAGATGTAATCCTAAGCCTACTGTAGGCATACTTGTAGATGCTGTCTCTCAGCAAACATTGCTTCTTGACGAGGATGCAAATTTTGGATTTGTCATAATGAACAAATATTGACAAAACCAGAAGCCATTGTGAACCCAACTCTTACATATTGAATGGATCCTGTATATGTGAATGAATGTGCTAAAGTTCAATAAAATTGATGCGTCATTTGCATCCAGTGTAAGACATTCATCAGATTTCTGTATTATTCTTTCTCTGTAGCTTTGACAACTACTCTGCCAATGTAATGGTGGATGGTAAGCCCGTCAATCTAGGATTATGGGATACGGCTGGACAGGAAGACTACGATAGGTTACGACCTTTGTCTTACCCCCAAACAGTAAGTCGTGTTATCTGCACCTGATGTCATATATTTCTCATTGATTTTTGTTTCTTCTCATTTTGTCCATCCTTTTTTTCCCCCCCATCTAACTTATATTATTTTATTTTCATTTCAATTAGTATTGTTTTGCCATTCAGTTGAGGGGGCACTTCCCCCTCTAGCAGCACCAGCCCTCTTCTGGTATGACTACTTGGATAAAGAGTTGCATGTACAGTTAACAACTAAATTAAAATTCATACCCCTTGTAAATTTGATGTAATCTCGTGTTTTTTCTAACTCAAGAATGAAAGGTGGACTGGTTGAATTAGGGCCATTGTTGAATACTTTTAGATGTGGACTTTGATATGTCACATTTAAAAAGACTTTAAAAAGACTGTATGATTTCATACCTTTGCGTTTTAATATCAGAAATAATATGTATACAAACATGTAAAAAGTAAACTGATGCAAATTCTAATTAAGCAAAGCTTACCAATACATCCAAATCACTTGGGTACATGTTTATCTAGGCAACTTATTTCAGAATAAACTTATTAGCAGTGAAGATGATTTAAAGCCAATGTTCATGTTTTTCTTTTTGTCTTACAGGATGTATTTTTGATCTGTTTTTCTGTGGTGAGTCCAGTATCATATGAGAACGTCAGGGCGAAGGTAAGACCATCATCATAATTAACTGATTAGATAATACCATTTTCAAAATGTTATTGTTGAACTTTGAACAAGTCTTCTTCAACTTTCAATTTAATATCCAGTGATATGAATAATTCTATGAAGTGAACAGGAAACAAATAATCAAAATGTGTCAAAGGTGTTTAATTATTAGGTTAAAACTTGAGGTGACAACAAATATGATGACTTCTTTTAAGATGTACAGACAAAATTACAAATGAATGCATTTAGGGGATTTTCATGTTCTGGTGATGTCGGAGGTTGTGTCCAAAGGACATTTTAGGTTAAATGTAAGTTTTTATGCCCAAGACTCTCTTATGACTAGTAAATTTGCATACTTTTTACCAAGTGCAAACAAAGTTGGGTCCGAACGCTCCTTAGAAACATTTATGAAGTTTGGTCACAGGTGGACGAGATACGTTGTTGCCATTCCCTTGTGTCAAAGTACATTACATGTACATGAATATATATTATATTTTCAAATTGTATATTGTAGTCTGTTTTGTATTATTTTCTTTTGCAGTACTGAGTCATATAAATTGTTAATCATTACGCATGAATAAGTTTGTTGAATTTATGCTGTGTTTACTTTTAGTTCAATTAATTTGTGCTGTGTTATTTTATTATTTACTGATTCATATTTGTTAATTATAATGCATGAATGAGTTTGTTGAATTTATGTTCTGTTTACTTTCAGTTGAATTAATTTGCATTGTGTTATTCTATTATTTACTGAGTCATATTTGTTAATCATAATGCATGAATGATTTTGTTGAATTTATGCTGTGTTTACTTTTAGTTGAATTAATTTGTACTGTGTTATTTTATTGTTAATCATAATACATGAATGAACTTGTTGAATTTATGCTGTGTTTGCTTTTAGTTGAATTAATTTGTACTAATATTATTTTATTATTTTCTATTGAATAGTGGGCACCGGAAGTGAGACACCACTGTCCAAGCACTCCAATCATCCTAGTAGGAACTAAACTAGATTTGAGAGATGATCCAGATACCATCAATAAACTCAAAGATAGGAACCAATATCCCATCAGATATCAGCAGGTAAGAATCTTCAGATACCACCAATAAACTCATAGTTGTCTGATCTTAGTTGTTGTAGTACTAATGATTCCTTTATTCTGGTTACTGGTCTTATTTTGATCTCCAATATTATGTATATACTGATATAATCAGGAGCGCCAGGAGTGTCAAGTCTGACACATATGCGCACTATACAAGAACCCAATATTATTAGTAGTAGTATATACATTTTATATAATATTTATATAGAATTTAATTTAATGAAAATTCATTATCTCTTTGGTGTAAAAATCATGGCATTTTACTCATATCAACAAAGTTCATGGACAATTTCTAAAGAGGACCTCAAATTCATGATATATGCACCAAAAGGTAAATATGTCCATTATGTGTTCTACTGAATAATAACAGTTATTCTGTGAGTATGTGAGAGAGCATAGTATAGAGAAATTAGAGCCTTGGTGTTTATACATATGTTAAGAGCCGAAAGGGTGTTAACTGTAATTACCTTGTGGCTCCAGACAGATGTTATGCTACCTTACCTATCCATAAATTGCTGTTTGATACAATAATCTGTTTCTGAAATGCCAGTATAAACCAACTAAATGAACATGTACACAACTTATTTCTAATTTCCTTTCCTCATTGTTACAAGCTGTGATATGTTCCATGTGAGAAATGTTTATATTTTAACAACCTTAATATTTGTCTTCTTTTGTAGGGAATCCAGATGCATAAAGAAATCAATGCTGTGAAGTACTTAGAATGTTCAGCCTTGACTCAGAAAGGACTAAAGATGGTGTTTGAGGAGGCTATAAGAGTCTTTCTCTATCCTCCCAAAGTTCCTAAGAAGCGCAGACATACATGCACAGTTTTATGAGTTTCTATAAATCAGGTAGACTTGGTATCTAAGTATGAGGAGGAAGGTAACTTGAATCAATGTACATGTAAGTGGATTCCTCTTACTAAAACTCATTCAAATGCTGTATAGAAAGATATGTACTATGTTAGCTTACTGAGAAGTGCAGAATTAGAATATAGCTCTCTCTCTCTAAAAAAGAAAAGAAAAGATGTCAACATTAGACAAGATAACAAGAAGTATGATATTTGGGGCACCATAAAACCAAAACAAACAGTAAAAGTGTCAAAAATCAGATGTTGTTTATTTGTTTTTATCATTGCCCTCCATCTTGTTTATTTTAGTATTGTATTGTTTTTTTTGGTGTACATAACGTTTGGAAATTCCAAAAGTAAACCAAAAAGTTTGGAAATTCCAAAAGTAAACCAAAAAAGGAAATAAAAAAGAAACAAACAAAACTGTTCAGGAATAACAAGTGATGAACCATCGAAAGGTAGTATGACCTAGGTAATCCTGAACACTGTATGTAACTCATACTTTAGTAACATAATTAAACCTAGATCGCTCCACGATATCATTGCTTCAAAGTTATTATTTTACCAATACCTGAAATAAAAATCATAGGGGTGCAAATTGTGTGTACATTCTCGGCCAGTTCTAATGAGGAAATACATGTACATGTAATATAGGCCAGTTCAACCTGTATCTACCATACATACAGTGTACTGTATATTTTATCTGAATATAGTTTGAGCATTTTTGTTGTCTCATTTGTAAAGAAGAAATGAGACAAATTTTCAATGTTTTTAATCAAAGGATTTTACTCCAACTTGACTAACATGGCAGTAACAGCATTAATGATTTGGTTGTTTGGATGAAATAATACAGGTCATATGATTGAAAGGTGTTTTGACATTTGCTCCAGTAACAATTGCTTCATGGTTTTGTCATGAAACGTATAGGGTTAGGTTTGTCATTAGGAGAGGACAGGTATAGGGGTTAGGTTTAGTGTTTGATCCAGGCTACACGTTAGGAATTTGGTTCAGGCTGACTATGAGCATAAAATATTGAACTGGTTGAAATTATAATATAATTGAAAGTAAGAAACGCTATAAAGTAGCCTGCTAGAAAGAAAGGAAGATGTGACATGTTTGCCTGACTGAGAAAGGTATTACGGTAGTTGAACTCATTGCATTTGATAGTCATGAGTGGATAGGTAACTAGTGGCATATTCTAGACCAAGGAATGTACCTAGAATGTATTCTGATTGATGTATTCATTTTTTTTTTGACAGAATGGCTTCTTTTTTGGTGATGATTCATTCTTAATAATTTTGTTGATGTATTCGTAGTTTATTTCTAGACTTTTATTCCTCTTTGTGACTGGAATATTTTGTACTTTGCGACAGTTTGCGATAAACATGTATGTTTTATGTCTTTAACTCCTGGATGCTGTCATTTTCTACTTCTTCTTCATCTTCTTCTTCTTCATCTTCTTCTTCTTCATCTTCTTCTTCTTCATCTTCATCTTCATCTTCTTCTTCTTCATCTTCTTCATCTTCTTCTTCTTCTTCTTCTTCTTTCTTCATCTTCTTCTTTCTTCATCTTCTTCTTTCTTCATCTTCTTCTTCTTCTTCTTCTTCTTCTACTTCTTCTTCTTCTCCTTCTTCTTCTTTCTTCATCTTCTTCTTCTTCTTCTTCTTCTTCTTCTTCTTCTTCTTCTTCTCCTTCTCCTTCTTCTTCTTTCTTCATCTTCTTCTTCTTCTTCATCTTCTTCTTCTTCTCCTTCTTCTTCTCCTTCTTCTTCTCCTCCTCCTTCTTCTTCTTCTCCTCCTCCCCCTCCTCCTCCTCCTCCTCCTCCTTCTTCTTCTTCTTCTTCTTCTTCTTCTTCTTCTTCTTCTTGGTGATGTTCTTTTTCTTTGACTTTGACTTCGTGAATCAGATTTGTAGTAAGATCGGCAAGTGAAATTTCTCTTACTTTAGAAATTATAAGCATCGAGTGTAATTTTGGATTGGATAGAAGTTGTTATAAGATATCCATCTGCTTCTGAATATGGACTTCATAGATCAAAAGTTAATGTGCCAAGCAGTAAATGAATATGTCCTTAACGGGTTTACATGGATGTACTGTAGATGTAGTGTATTTAGCCAGTATTAATGAAGGCAAAATGTCTCATTAAAAGAGATGAAAGAACACAGTACAGGGATTATTTGAAATGTTTTGCTTTCAGTCAATGTAGGATTATTGTGCCAGCCAGAATAGTGCCGTAATATGTAAACTATTGTTAAATCTTGCAATGATTTTCCCATCTTAAAGAGTACTGACATGACTTTGTAAATAGATGTATATAATTGTATAGTTCTGTGCAGTGTGAAAGTACTGTGAGGAAATGAATCCATACTGTACAGACTATTGAGATACACTGGTTCATTGTGTCTCTATTTCTTAATATCTTACTCTTTTACTGATATAAGTCTTGTACATTGTTTTATATCAGAGAGTACTACATGTACTATGAATGTTATTGTAGCATGCTGAATTGCTTCTCTGCCAATCCTTGCTAGTATGTATGTAAAACATATGTAATGCATATGGTTAAGTACTACTCGTACTCGTTTTGTATCAACTCAGTAATGACAAAGCAAAACTTTTTGGAAACTATAGACTTTTTTTTTTCTTCTTGGAATTCACCACCGACCCATTGAACACTAATAATAGAGAGTAGAGACTATTGAATGTTCCAGTTGTTCTAAATGTTGTAAATTACAGTAGCATTTATTTATTACTCTGTTCAGTAGAAAATGTGCAGTACTGCAGTGTCAGAGTGTCGAAGCAGAAAGAAAATGGCCTACTTTGTTTACAAGTATATATATCTATCTTTAATAAATTTAAGGGTATTTACATCACACACATGTATCGTAACATGGTAAAATTAATATCAAAGATAGTATCAGCAGTGTCAAATAATGATAGTCTAATTCATTTGGGTGTATTTCTATTCTGTGTAATTTATGTGTGGTGAAAGATTGGACACCACAAATGATAAAAAGGTCAGAAGGTTTTTGATGAAATATAAGTCTTATCCACCCTACTAAAGAGAATGAAGGGTTAAACAAAAATACTATCAAGGCCAGTACAAAAGAGTATCTCTTGATTTAACTTTCCTTCATTTTGGGGGAGTGCTATAAGTCTACGCCATGTTTCCTTTTACTTTTATTTTGAAAGAGTATTATTGTGGTATATAACGTTTTCAATATCTCCTTTTATATTTTGGACTGGTTGGATACCAGCATTGTGGCCCAAGTAGGTAGAGCAAGAAAAAAAAAGGTTGGTGATTTGAACCCCTTCAAAGCAAAGTTTCTTTTTTATTTGATTGATGCTTTATACTGCAAAATTTTTATGAGGAAAGGTTTTTCTTTCTTTTTTCAATTTAAATGGCACCGGAAGGGGACACGATAATATTTTGCTTGGTTAATTTGGGTTTTCATGCTGGTATACTAGGTGACACATCAGCTTTATATAATTTTAAAAGCAGTACTTTGTAGTTGCATTGAGGCTGGAGCATCGCCCCAGATATGTTAGCATTGTAAATTTAGCTATTTACTGTTATTGGAGAAATACCACAACTTTTATTGTTTATGGAAATTTATTTTAAACTTTGTTTCTGTATCACTCTATATCTCTCCTAGTATAAGAATAGATAGATGCTGCTATTTAATGCACTTGTATTCAATCTTAAGAATTTTTTTTCAGTGTCTACATTATTTTGAACTATATCTACATTGATTTAGGAATTTTCGTTATTTACCAGCATTCATTTTGTTTTAAATCTCGCATTATGCTGCCAGATACTGCCACTATGGTAACTTATAAAACTGTGTAACTAACATAGTGCAATTAGAATATTAGTCTGCAAGTGGTACATTGTAAATAGGAAATTGTCAATTCATGTTTATGTAGCACATAAGCAACACTTTTTAGCTCGAAAAACATTTCATTTTTTAGAAATTTAGGAAGTAGAAAACTTTCCTGTGTACATGAATAGGAAGTTTTTAACAAAACCCTTAAAGATGTATTCAACATCAATTAATGTCACTCGTAAAAGTAAATATACTTAAGTAAATGTAATTTCTACATCTTTATTTACATGTACAATGGTTATTTGTCTAAAACTGCTTGCACATTATAAATTTGTGTTTGGTTTATCAGGACAATGATCTTCATGAAACAAAGTGCAATGCTATGGGTTTAGGAGCTGCATACTTGTATTGTTTCAAATCAAGTGTATTTGTTTGATTTTTTTATAAATTTTTATTTAAGCCATGTGATATGACATGCAAAACTTGATTATGAAACCTACCAGTAATGTGTATAAGTTATTATATTCAGTGTTTAATTACAAAAACACACTCAAACCATCCCCTTGTTTAGTTTAAGAATATTGCAATGGAAATGTGTACCATATTTTGTACATTGAATCATTGGGCCAACAATAAATAAATCTTCCATGTCTCTCACTCATGTAGAATAATTGATATTTTGCTTGGTTGTGTTGTGTTGGTTTTTATGCTACTAGAGTACCAAGGAAGTAAATATTTTGCATATTCTTTTATGCATTTCAATTGATTCTTAATTGTATATCATGCAGTGTATGCAGAGGCAGTGCTTGGGGAGTGATAAGTTTTCCAAGTACGTGTATCACCAAAGGCCCCCTTTCCTATCAGTAATGAGTGTCCCTTACACCCTCACAAATTTTCCCTCTCTAAGGCTTAAAATGAACCCAATAAGAATCAGAGTGTACTCTTCATATTAACCAGTTCTCCCATCATACAATGTATAACATGATAGCAATGGAGCTGGGGATGGGAAGGGTTTTAATGTAACCATCTTTACAAGCATAGACATTGCCCATTTTAAGTGCCAAAACATACTTACTAATATTTTATGTTGAACAAATTTAACATACCGGTAGGCCTATTTAACAAAATACAAATTACAACAATACAAAGTGAAGCAAGACATTAAAGTATTTTGCAAAAAGGGAGACAAACTGCAGAACAGAGAAAGAGGGGAGGGGAGAGAAAGAGAGGGAGAGGGTATAGAAAGGGATGTACTTGGAGAGATTGGTAAGGATCTAGAGAGAGAGGGGGAGTATTGAGGGAGACATTCTTCTAGAGATTGATAAGGAGCTCGATCTAGAGAGAGCGAGAGGGGGGGTTCCAAAACGAATAACTTTGAGATTTTAAGTGTCCATCGCTGTCGTAGAAATGAGCTGGTAGTCACATGCATGACCCAGACACCAAGTAATTTCCTCTTATGCTTTGTGATTGTCATACAGATGAAAACTGCTTGTTTTGGTTTCGGTTTAATAAATTTTGGAGTGGACTATTAGGCTATTATCATTATTATTATTATTATCATAATCCTGTTCGTATATAAAGTGTTGCTTAGTTGGATATACTTTTGAGAATGCAATATATTTCACAAGTTCATTACTTATTAACTAAAATATAATGATCATGCACCTCAAGAAAATGGAAATCAAAGGTATAATATGTATTTTCAAATTGATAGGAATTAAACAAAGTTCGGAAGATTAAAAATACTTTTTTTCTTTTAAGTCAATTAAGTACATGAAAAGTAAATTGCCAGAAGGAAGCTAATTATTCCCCCCCCCTTCCCGGGAGGATCTAACACCCACTTCCCGATGGAAACTTTGACAATGTACGTGTATTTGTGAATGATTTCATTTACATGGTCTAAGTCAAATATCATGGATGCAGTGAGGTGCCGACCCTTTCAGAACGCGCTCTCAAACTCAAACACTTGTACTCGAATATCTTTGCTTTAATGCCCGATATGATAAATGTACGCGCGAGTTGTGTAGCGCCATCTTCAGCTTCATAAGCGCTGCCAGATTTCGTACGATCCGAACGTCTATCTAGCATGCAAGCTCCTTCCAAATTTGACTTCTGTCGATGTCTTGAGCTTCTCCACTTGGGATCTGTTTCAAATGCTTAGTTTCTGAGTGATCGAAATATCCGCACGCTTTAGGTGAGCTATGATGTAGATTTAATATAAAATCGCATAACGGTGATATAACCGGTTTCGTGATAGGAAACCACTGCCAACGCAACGCCACTGCAATGGCCTGGCTTTGTACTGGCTAGTGGCATTCACTTGCAGTGTACCCCCGACAGTACTGGGTAACGTTCGAGCTTGAATTCGATGAACGCTTCGCTAATAATAATAGCTAGGGCGGTTAATTAGGCCTAGGTAATTCTGTAGAACTAGAAGTCTAGACTCAAGCAGATTTTGGGAGACTTCCAGCCATTGAGATTTAGCATACAAAACTTAAAAGAACAAAGAATTAATAAAACTGACAATAAATTAAGGTGTTTTTCCCCAGGTGCCTCTTTCAGTCTTTGACATCGGGAGCCTGTGCTGTGGCAGTGGTTATGTGTGTGAATCATAACAAAACTGTGTTATAGAAACATAAGTAGGTCTAGAGGGTCAAAGAAAAAGGGGTGATACTTTCCGAGGAGTATGCTCTTCATGTTTTTATCGTGAGTTAAGGACGTGTATGTGCAGCACATGTAATGTGTCTGTGGAAATGAATGAGCAGTGCTTTCCTAATCCATGAAAGACCTTTAACGTTACATACAAATATATCATGCTAATGCTTTGAGAGGGTCAGGTTTTTAACTAGAAGGTCCCCAAAGTGACATGAATAATAATCTCATGAGGGGCACAGCTATATCCATGACAGATACTAGATAGTATTCAGTTACAGATTACACATACAAAATTGCAGAACTTGTCTATAGACAGCTGATGATTGATGTGATAATTGATTGTTGATCTGTGTTTCTCTTCTTCACACAGGATGAATGAACCACAGGGAGTAAGCTCGTTACCTCTGCCTCCCATGATGTACATAGCTCACTACTCTGATGATAGAGTACTAAACAAGACCACCCCAAAGCCTCCTCTACCTGTGCAAGAAGCGTATGGAATGTTTGGAGCTAATTTTGTTTCTAATGATGACATCATTCGTCCTCTTGAGTCACAGGGTCTTAAACGTCTTCATCCGCAGCGTTTCGATCATAAGAAGGAGCTGAAAAAAATCAACCATTCTATTCTAGTAAACTTTCTAGACCTTATAGACACACTTATTGTCTGTCCGAATGGCCCAAGAAGAGAGGAAAAGTTAGACGATATGAACTTGCTCTTTATTCACATGCATCATTTGATCAATGAATTTCGTCCGCATCAAGCGAGGGAGACATTGCGTGTCATGATGGAAGTACAGAAAAGACAAAGACTGGATACAGCAGAGCGGTTCCAAAAGCACCTGGAGAAAGTAACAGAGATACTTCAAGGTTGTTTTACATCATTACCTGAGAATGTGGAGAACATTGACAGTAAAGTAGCTGCCAAGATAGAGCCAGAAGCAGCTGAAATTATGGCCAGAGCAAAGGGAAATGATGTTGTTGTTAAGAGAGAGACTGAAAATAAGATAGATAAAGAAAAGAATGATGGATCTCGCTACAAGGATAAACTTATGTGTGATCTAATTGATCAACTGTAGATCAGTTGTCAAGAGACTTTTTATAACATCCATTATGGATGTTGATTACTTCATTGGATAGGTCTATCTTCAGAATGTATTGACAGATCAGCTCACTTGCAGTTGTTTTTGTTTTAAATGAAGATACTGTACCAGTGTTGATTCAGGCCACAGTGCCAAATTATGACAGTGTAAAAAGAAATTTTCATGATGAAGTAGATTCTTTTGTAAAAATGTTGAATATCATGAATCCTGCTAACCCTCTTCAGACACATATGTGGGGGCTCTGATATAATATCCAGAAACTGGAATATCTCTTGTTGGACTCATCCTAGCCAAGAATATCTTTTTCACTGACGCCAACCCCTTTTTCGCATCTAAGCTTTACAGTGGACAATGTATACCGGTAGATTGAGAAGGTTACACTTGTATCAAACAAGATCATTACTTGCTATGAAGCAATCCGAACTTAGTAACCAGATACTTTGAAGATAAGCAGGACAAAAATCATAGGGATAGTAAGATACATTGGTGAAAGTTGAAAGAAATCTGATAAATATAAGTAAGTTATGATTTAAAAAAAAAATCATGTAATCATCATGTACCTACATTTATACGGAAATTCAAAATCAGCAAATGAGTAATATCATTTGTTCCATCTCACAAATTACTGAAATACCATTTTTGAAAATTTTACGTGCAGTCGTGCATCACAGAGTATGATCTTGTTTGGACTACCTATAATTACATGCTATCAATATTTAATTGCTTGTACTGCAGCACTGAGAATAATTGTTAGCCATTCATCAATAGGCAAGTCTCAGCTATTTTGTCCCATACCCATACTTTACCGACCACATCTAAGCTTTTAGTATTTCAGATATATTGGATCAAGCTGATGGCCCTATTAGAAGTTGAATCAGACAAAATAGGGAAGAAAATTGTAATGTGTGTAAATGTATGGTCATCAAAAATGGTTCAGAGGATCGAATGAAGATATTTATGATTGAAGTAGACCCTCTAATCCTGGAGGATCTTCATTAGCATGTACTCTGATGTATAACGACCCTCTTCAATATGGCAATCACACAAGAAAACACTAGAAATTCAGTTACATTTATATCACATAGAACTCAGGAATAAATGTCATTAACAGGTATAAGTATAACTACAGTTTTTTTTTTATATCGCAGAGAATCATCATATGATACGTCAAATTAACAGAAGCAGTCTCCTATCTATCATTCTTGTCTCACTTGTTTATGAACAAATATGCTAATAAATTATCATTTGTACAGTGACAACCTTCTAATGTGTCTTAATTCTAAATTTATAATTTTTTTTCAAGTACAAACTGTACAATTGTTTTTGTCTGCACTAATTCTAACTGTAATTTTGTAATTAAATTTCTAAGCCTGACCTACATATATACTTGTCATTAAAATGAGTGAATGAACAAAATTGCAGTAAGCTATTCAATTTTATATTTTCATTGTCAATTTAATATTCATTCATTGTGCCCCATTAACCCATTTCCCGCATATGATTTGACACCTCAAAGACCACCTAAGTAAAATGTCAACAAGGTTGTCAACCTGACTGTATCAACTATCCTTCAGGTTCAGCCCCCAGAACCCCATGAAACAAAGGCCATAGAAACCAAATCGATGAGCTTGTGCCCTTAATTTGGTAATGCATTAATCCTCAATTCCTATTTACTAATTCCCTCGGAGAGGAACCATCGGCCCCCTGGTTGTTTACTTATAGGCGTACATATGCTTTCTTAGCAGTCAGTTAATACAAACAAACCAAAGTGTAAGTTCCAATGCAAATTATTTACATGTAATTTTCTCTTTTTTGTTTCTTCCAATGGAAGGAGTCCTTTGTTGGAATCAATTTAGCGCCAACTTGAATTATTGGGGGCAGGCAGATCTAGGCCAAGAGCGGAGTGTGGAAAAATATAAAAAGGGTTTCTTGTTAGAAGGGAAAATGAGAATTTTAATCAAAGTGAAAAGGGGCAATTTTTGATCCTTTAAAAAATGGTGAGAGATCTCATAAGAGAAAGGAAGTTAAAATACTTTGGGCACATGATGATGAGGAGGGAAAACAGCATTGAGAAGCAAATTATTCAGGTGCCGTGGAAGGACATTGAGGGAAAGGTCGTCTGACCAGTGGCGGATCCAGGATTTTCCAAGAGGGGGGTAGTGAGCATTAAAAGAATTGTCCTCGAAATTTGAAAATCGCGCCGACCAATATTTCCTGCCTTGGAGACCCCCTATAAATCCGGAACACTGCTCAATGTACCCCACCAATGATTTTCAAGATATTTTATAACCCCATTAAAAAAATTCTCATGAGTCCAAAGAAAGAGAAAGAAAAAAAAAACACCCACTTTTTGAAGAAATCTCCGGGTGAAAAGTCAAATACACCTTTTTTTAAAAATACAATTCTCTTATCCCACTGGTAATTGGCCTGGGGTGATTGCCCAGGGTGTAATTGTCCTAGAACATTTGACCACCGCCCCC
>JARBES010000119.1:276151-288898 GCA_030265145.1 Strongylocentrotus pallidus
TTTTTTTTTTAAGGGCGAAAAAGAGGGGTGCGGTTAATACACGAGGGCGGTTTATACAACGTTATTTACGGTATATATATGATTGCCCCTCTGCCCCATAATGCACCAATGTACCCATGTTCAGCTAATTAGTAACTGACTAGCTGTTTCTTTTCTTGTTGTGGTTTTCCAGGAAAAGTACACATATTTGCACCATGGCAGCACCAACCAATTCAGCTGATGAATTAGGCAACAGGGTAAGCTAACAAGCAAGATAAATGTTGAGACTAGAACCTTTATGATCAATGAACTTTTCTTTTTTTAAGGACAGGCAGTATTGTTTGCAATTGTTTTCAGTTTAGAGTAAACTTAAATAATAATAAAAATAGTGAACATTTATAATGCGCCACGTCTGTCAAAAATGACACTCCTGGCGCAGTTGTGTGGAAATTGTATAATTGTGTGTATTATTTCCATATGGAAGAATATCCAGAGAAATTTCTCATGAAAAACTTTTGCTCTTGAAATGCAGCTCTCATATTTCAAATGTGCCCAGCAATAGTTTACGGCTTCTGACCATAGTTTGATGCCTCAACTACATGTTTATAATAATAATAATAATAATAATAGTGGGTTCTTGTATAGCGCTCATACGAGTCTGTCATATGTGACACTCCTGGCGCTCCCAATTAGTCCCATCTACCCATATATATCTGTGTACAATGTTTTTGAAATTGTACTTGGTTTTCTTGTGGCTTTGAGTCTTTCTATATACAGTATAATATAACACATATAAACTGTGGATCGTTTCTTTCACTACTTCATCTGAACAGGAAGATGTGGAGCTTGCTTGGGCCGTGAAGGCTTATCACCATGCTGAAACATACTTCAATGTAAGTGCATTTGAAACTCAAAGCTAAGAGAAACATACTATAGTTTGTTGATGTAGAATTTGTAAATTAACAGAAATGTACTTCAATGTTAGTGGATTTAGAACTTGTAATGAACAGAAACATAATGAAATTTGTTGATTTTGAACTTTTAACTAACAGCAATTTACTGTATTAACAGTTGACTTGGAATTTATAAATTTAACAGAAACATACTTCATAGTAAGTTGATTTAGAACTGACAGAATTTTTTGTTTTTACTGGAAGTTGGTTTGGAATCAGTAAAACTATAAAAGAATCGGTGCTTGTGCTTTGGCTATAATGAGATAGGATGGTCTGTTCCAAGTAGGTAAGCTGAACATTGATCATTTCCTTGCAAATTCCAAGAGAGTTCTTTTTCACTGTGCCTGGAATGCTCCCCAGGGTATGCACACATTTTTTGCCACCAACTCAAATCAAATGACCTGTGTAATAATATATTTGAAGAGTGCTTAGAAACATTATGGATTTCTAAGCATTATATAGATCCAGCATATCATTATGTAAATGGGTACCGGGCAAGAATTAATTCCTTGAAATGCTGGAGTGCTGTAATGGCAGCTAGGCTAAAGCCGGGGTAATAATAAATGCCCCTTGGAATAGAATATCTAGATAGATGGCGCTATATAAATGCCTATTATTATAATTATTATTATTATTATCTATTATAAATGTTTTGTGTTTTGTTTTTCTATACAGTTGATATCATCATTGGACTCTACAGCATTGAGGCTGACCAAGCATGATGATGAAATCTATCAACATTTTAAACATGACTTTCCTGATATCAAGATTGACATCATTGATCCAGATGATCTTAAAAGTGATGAAGCAAAAAAGGTAAATCTTCTTATTATTCATTTGGTTACAGTTCACCCTTTTGTGTTGATATAGGAGCTCCAGGTCTGGTTAGGTAAAATTGCAGTTTTCTTATAGCAATATTTGTGCATTAAATGTGTTTTCAAGTGCTTTTTGCACATCACCATAGCCATATTTGGAGCTTTAAGATCTGAATTGCGTACTGCTCCTATTTTTTATTCCTTTTTTGAAATTATAATTTTTCATTATTTTCTGGTAACAAAGAATCAACTGTCCATATATGTTTGCATATTCTGTTGTTATCATGTTTGATTGATTTTGCTAACGAGAATTAGTGTCCATGTTATCTTATTATGATTGCCCATATTCTCTTTTTATATACTAGAACTTTTTGTACATTGACATTGATCATCTCAAGAGTTTCCAACGACCACAGCATGGATCAGTGATTGCATTTATTTACACTCAATAATAGTTCAGACTGAATCTAGAACAAAATTGAATGCACTCTCAGAGGTACTCTGAACTTCCATGTGTGCCAAACCATATGCAAGTCCATTGAAAAGTCTACTCGGTAGTGATTTTACTTCCGTTTAGAATCTAATTATGACATTTAACTTTGCAATGTATGTTAACAGATGTAATGTTGTAAGCTGTTTACAAGTACTATTATGTGGGATGGTATAGAACCCCAAACTTGCAGAACACCCCCTCCCAAAAGAAGAAGAAAGATTTTGGTGACTGTTCTTCATGTAATGCTACGGTCACAAAGGTTCTTAGGAACGATACTTTCGTACAAATCTCCGTTTTTCCATTGTCTTCCTGAATTTCCATTCTCTAGAAATTGTTCGTACGGCGTTCGTAGCAGTTCGTAATGGCATTTGTGACCGAGGCTTAAGGTCTAATAATTCTATAGATAATGATTTTATTATTTTCATTTTTTTTTCTCTGCTTGATATTTGTTCCTCAGAAATGGCGAGTATTTTGTAATCATTTTGATGGAACAGTAGAAGATTTCAACTACGGAACTATTTTGAGACTAAATTGCACTGAAGACTACTCAGAAAAAAACTCAATTTTTGGTAAGTAGGTTGAAACTTATGCTTGAGAGACCATGAACCTAGGTCCTAGGTCTGACCTAGCAACAAGTACTGTGTGGTCAATTGAGAACTAAAAAGGATGGAACTCAGATATACTTTAACATAGAGATAGCACTCATCTGGCTCTCAACTGGTGGGATATCTAATTTGCAACCAATGAAATACCTGGTAGTACTGTAGTTTAAAACCCAGAATCTGTGTCTGGTTTGGCAGGCTGATAAAACATCTCTGTCTGGTACCTGGTCAGATTGTCCTTTGAAATATACTGTGCATTGGGAACAGTAGGAGCCAAAGCCAGGGTAATGATTTCCAAAGCTCTGAGGAAACACATGGAAATTTATATCATAACATGATATGTGCTTCATGAGAATAGAGTAGAAGTATCAAATTTTATAACAATGATAATATATGAGATTTGTAAGGTGCACTTGTGAAAAAAGAAGAAAAAGAAAGCACATAAAAGCATCTGCATTATATTATTCTTGTTTTCTTCATTATGCCATGCACAGTGACCAGAGTCCAGTTCTTTGCCATCGAGATCGCTCGGAATAGAGGAGGTTTAAATCTAGCTCTAAGGAAGGTGTCTCCACAGGCAGCAGAGAATAAAGAAATGAAACAAACGCTCACCAATCCTGATGAAGCCGCTTCATAACATATGGTCTAGACGCCATGAGAACTTTACTATATCTTATCGATATTTATCATCCAAACCAGCAAGATCGGAATTTCAAGGTGGACTCATCTACAGCCAAATATTTTTAGCTATATTTTTTGTCATATCGTCAATACATTATTCCCATCAAATGAGAATGGTAGGTATATTGTAAGCTCTACTCCGTTATAAAAATTGTGTTAGCTTACAACGAGGATACCACAAGGATTTAACAAGGGTCTAGGGATGTTATTTGTCATCAAGTATCCTTTCCAAGATTGCTTTATCATTTCATGTGGGAAATTCTTGATTATTTTGGAGGTGAATATATGATATTTATGCAGACAACATGCATGCAGTATAGAATGAAGAGATTTTGCATTCTCTTCTCATGAAGCCATCCCGCTTGATTACGTTCAGGTCGTCTTCCATATCAAATGCATGCAGCTAAGAGGATGCAAACAGTGGGTATGTATACGGTTGGTTGGTATGTTGTACGGTACGCTATTTAATGTGATATACCATGCAAAAGAAGGGTGTTATGTAGTGCACGTTCATGCATAACAAATTATGGATTGCTGCGAGATTATTTATATTTTCAGCGGAGAGGATGCTCTATAATACATATTTTGTGTCATGAAACGAATAAACGAAACAAGCCTTGAAGCAGTGTGATAAATATATCCAAACATTTAAAAATACCGGTTACTCAATTCTTTAACTCTGTGTTTATTTACCATAAGCTGTCTGCTACCAAGAATCTTCTAGAAACCTATAGCTCATTGTTCATAACTGAATATGGAAAAATGTATGTTTCTAACAGTTAAAAGTGTTACAATCTTGTTAACAATTGAAAAATGTATCATCTGAACATAGCAAGTAAATGAAAGCATAGGTATCGCAGCTTATTCAATTTTGCTAGATTGTGTATACATGTATATGCCAGTATTGTATGTGATATAAGCTATAAGAGACTCTGGTTCACAACATTGGACACAGAGGGGTTAATTGAACTAATACATTTGTACATTTTAAGCATCAAGTGTTTATTCATAACATTTCTCTTGTTCATATTGAAGTTGAAATTGTTGGATGCTATCTTTGATTTTTTTAAACCATTTTGAATTCCAAGAAGAAAGGCAAACTTTCTATGTTTGAAATCTTAGATATGATATTATAATTACGGGAGGTGGGTAAAAATCACCTGTTGGTAATTGTAGTCAATTTTAGTTGAGATGCAAAGGTCACAGGTACGACTTCCAGGATGGCACTTAAGCAAGTTATTTAAGAAAAATTTACATTGCTTATTTCAACCTGTGTAACATGGGTACCATGTATTGTAGATCATTGTGGTTTGTTCAGCATTGTGTGTCTATGAACTGGTGCCTAGCTGGAAATTCTTATGTTTCACTGTATTTTGTTCATGACTTTTTAAAAATGTGTTGTAATATTGTTGAACAGTCATGAAATGTAATATTTGCAAAAAGACTGACCATAAGTTGAAATCTTCTGCTACTCCATGTGATATAGCTTTTATTTTGCATATGATCTAGTATTAGAAAAGTTCTGACAATCCTAGTTTTCTTCACGTTAGTAACTTTAAGCTCTAAATCGTAACAACTGATCATAATGCAATCATTGCCTGACATTTCTCTGTTGAATGTACATAATCCATAGTGCAGGTACATGTATAGCACATATGATGATGATGCTATAACCTTATTGTGGCATCGAGTAGCCATCGGGTCTTGGGAATGAGCTTTAAATATTCACTGATTATGCAAATGAGTGATGATGTATGTGTCACAGTAATCATGATTAGAATGTTTTTAAAAAACTCTGTAAAACAAATGATAAATGTCTACATTAGTTGTTCTTCCTTGATGCAGGAATGAATGACGGTTTAGTGGAAACAGGAAATAGAGAGAAATAGAGAGGAATAAGAGGATGAGAGAGACACAGAGAGAGATGTAGAGCAAGGGAAAAGTGAAAAATTGCAGAGAGAAGGAAGATATGGAGAGAGGGAGATGAGGGAAAGAAGAAAGGTAAGATCATAGAGAGCAAAGCTGACAGGAGAGGTGAATTGGGAAGAGGTGAAAGGATGGAGGAGAAAGAGAGATGGGAAGTGTTGAGAAGGCAAAAAAGAAGAAATGGAATGGAACAGGATTTGCAATTAAAAATATACTGAAATTCCGAAATGAAATTTTTCTCCACTGTCGTCTCTCTCTTTCTAACAGAAGAGTCATTTTCTTTCTTATAACTCTACATCCATTTCTCTCCTTTTGCTTTCTCTTCTTAGGTCTTTAACAAATCATATAATTTTCAGTTTGCTATATCAAGAGATTTACAGTAGGCTTACGGTTGTACCATGTGAGAGGGGGGGGGGGATTGGGGAGTCCTGAAAAGGAGCCACTCCTACCCATACTCTCCAACTATTTAGAACTATAAGTTCGAGAAAGATCACCAACAGTCCTCCTCAGGATCACACTTACACTCAGAAAGAAAGATCACAGACAGTCCTTTTCAGGACTCCCCATTCGTCCCCCTCTCTCTGACTTGGTGCAACCGTAAACCTACTGTATATCTACATCACCATGCAAGCCCATACTTATCATAAGCAGCATCAAGAGATGTGTAATGAAAATTACCCAAACAGATGGAAAGACAGACACATCATTTGAATAAATAACTTTATGAAGAAAATCTGGCCTCCGGTATAACAAATAATCTTTTATAAATGTAATGCTGTAATGTAATGCTGGTTCCAAGATTTTTGTCTGACTTGTTTTTCAATTACAGATCGATCAATCGATCTTATTGACTGGGTGTAAGCCACAAATATGTTTAAACAAATAATCTTTCATAACAAATATTTTACACGTTTGTCATATAAATGCATCACCGTTTAAAATGTCGTGGTCATTAATGGGACTCGAGTTATCTTTAAAGAACGTCTAACCCATACAAAGTAAGCATAACGCTAATACACAGAAGCCATCTCGATGTTTCTTTACGTCAACCTGTTAAATATGATTATATTTTGAAGTGACACATACTTTCATAGACCTCCCCAGTTATCTAAGGCTTAGTATTTAACAGGTGAACAACATGACAAGATATTTTATTCAACATATTAAAGATAAAGGTGAGTTCTGGTAATGCGATTGCATTGTGAAAGAAAAGGTGTGGAATGGATCAGAAAAGGCTGATCATATAGCATGTAAGTATTGGTGTGTACTGCAAGGTTCTGGAGTCATCAAAATCTTCATAAATTTGGCCCAGTCTTGGTAAAGTAACAATCACTGTACACAGAAAGATGTATATGGGACAACACAAATGATGTCGGGGCTAGTACTACCTTGATTTCCTTATCTTTCTATGCTCATTACTCAGCCAGTATACATTTTCTTCAAAAATTGTTTGGCACATGACATTTATTCGTAATCTTAAACATTCATTGTAAGTTTCGTTAGATTCTGTGAGAATTCATTTTCTTTTTTTTACCAGAACTGAACTTTATCTTTAATTCTGTTGGACAAAGCTATATTAATTCTTGAAGGATTTCACTTGTCAGAAAAAAGTCCCAGAAAAGGATTAAAACATCCATACACAAAGAAAAAAAAAACATGAAGACCACTTCAGGTGGGCACTTGAATGATAAATCAATGAGCTTTCTTTAAATACTCATTTATATATTTACAATGTGACAAGACATTTTTTTTAATTCTGATGGCAAAAACATTATAATCAGCACAGATTACATAAAAATATGTATTAATGTTGATCTTCTTGTAAATAATAAAGTATAAATTTGTACCAAAACTTTTCTTAAATTAAAAGGATAGTTTTGGTATAGAGATTACAGTTTTGGTCAAACTGAATTTTAGTTATCAAATGCTGCACCATTACATTACAAACTAATAGTTATAACTGCACCATGCTCGAAAGGTATACAAAAATTACAAACGACTTAGTAATAAGCCTATAAACAATTAAAAAGAGCCGTTAAATCACATGAGGGCATTCTCTAAAAAGTCATTGGTTTCAATCATTTTCGATAATAAAATTGTGCATGTTATGTTTTGTTAAAATTATTAAATAGAGATATCATCAACAACTATTTAAAAACATCTGTTTGAAAAATTGTCGATTATTAGTGGGACTGGAATGGTTATATTTATGGATATTTCAGCCATCTCTGAACCGATTTTGATTAAACAAAGATGATTCTGTCAATTAAATTGTATGCTCTTTCAAATTTGATACTCAGTTTTTCATTATCTCACAAAAAGATTATTTTGTGTAGCACCCTCCATACCAAAACTCCAACTATCCCTTTAACCACTTTGCTAGAAATGGTTAAACCATGACAGAAAGGAATGTCATATATAGGACAGTGATGAAAGTCACATTGGACAAAGTTTTGGGATGTCCAACCGTAAAAATTAAATCAAACAAGAATTTATGGTTGAGACTCTAAATTTGACCCTGAATTTGGTGAGAGTAGTTGATTACACCTGCTTTACCCAGTCTTTGGAGTCTTACAACTCAAATATCTGAGTTTCTAATGCAGCCACTGCTTCATGAATGTACATCCAATCTAGCCTAAAGAGGGCAGCACAATGTTCTAGAAGCCATTGATAAGACTGATGGAAAGGTCTCCATACTGACGGCTCTCCATCTCTCTCCATACTAGCCTTAGCTTGATGAACACTGAGTGGTTTGTACCTGGTGTAGGACACACTGTAGGAAGGTAGTCCTGTGGTGTCAGACACACTATGACTGACATTACTAGAATCAGCAGTCTTTGTCCTTGAAAGCACCATTTCTTTCCATTGATCATAGGGGAGTTCTTCAAGGTCACTTTGACCCAATGAATGTGATCCAACATCTAACAAGGTCTTTTTTTGGTTTCCAAGTCCTATGTCATCCTCATCTTTCTTTGTCTTCTTTTTCTTTCTCCTGACATCCTTTGAAGTGTCTTCAGAAGCTACAGCTAGGTCAGGATCATCTTCACATTGACTGATTGAGGCCATTCCTTTTCCTTTTCTTACAGATTTACTCTCCTTTCTCTTCCTTTTTCTGTCTCTTTCTTCACTCACAATGGCACTATCCTTTGCCTTCAGTCTTTCATCATTGCACACACTTTCTGGATCCACTCCGTGCTTCTTGCAGAACTTGGTTAGATTCAAGAGATAATCTAGACTGCTTTTGGAGAAATCAATCGATGCCAGCTCTCTCTTAGAGATCCAGTGGACATCACTTGATGGATTGGATGGATTGGATGGAACACCTTGCTTCAGGGTAGCACCTGACAGCTCAGTCTTTGCTTCTTCTTCTAGCTTCTCATCAAGACCATTCAAGGGGTATGGAAAGCTGCTTGGAGCATTGATAGTGCATGGAAAGCTGCTTGGTTCATCCTGATCTCTGACTTTCATAAATGGTCTCTGCATCTCACTTCCAAGGCTTTGACCTGCAATTTAATCAATACACATATGCAAACTATTACATTAAATGGGAAACATGATTCTAGTTTCAAAACATAGAAAAGGAAATTAAACTGTAATGAACAATGGTAATGTTGTGTCCTGTATCCGTTATTGATACACAGATTATCTGGTATGATTCAGCAAAAGGTGACAATTCAACTACAACTCAGAACATCACTATCAGAATAATATCAGGGGATATGTCATACAAATTTCAACAAATGAATTTCACTTCCTTCAAGTATACAATGAGCAAACTTCAGTCTGTTAATAGTTTCAACTTTTAAGCTAGCAGTGAAAGTTGACTGAAACAAGTTTGGAGTTGGTTTGGCAGTGTGACTGGATCTTTGATGTGATCAGGATGGCAGATAGAGTGAGCTTACCCTGATACTTGTGGTGCTTATTGAGACCTTCTCTCTTAGAGTCGAGTAGGAATGCCTTGGAATGCTGACGGACGAATTTAGGTACATCACTGACCTCTCTGCATGCCCTTCATAGAGAAAACAACATTACATTGACTTTTAAAAATAATATCAAGACCAATATGTATCATTTCATTTTCATAACAATTAATTAGATAATAAATGATTGTTACAGTAAAATTTTGACCACAACTTATTGATGATTGGCTGTGTGGAATCAATGTTAAACACATTCAATACAATTTCATGACACCAATAACATATTTTTCTTTATTCAATTTGCATTTTACAGTACATGGTTCTTGAAAGGGATTGTTCCAATTATATTACTAATTCAATTAAACATAATTTTTTTTCTTTCCAACTACTAGTAAATTGCAATGTTGAAACATATTAGTAGCCCCCTATAAACATCTGTGTCTTGTCCCCCCCCCCCTATATATTGTGATGTCATTGGCCTTTAAGAGTAGCCCCTCCTATAATCATCCATGTGTTGTTTCTCTTCCTGTATCTTCTAATATCTTTGCTTATACATGAATGAGTTATAGACTGACTTACTGAGGGTTGACAATCTTGGTGTTAATCTGATGATGTTTTGCTCTCAGTTTCTCACTAGCCATCCATTCTTCCCATATAAACAGGGCTATCTTGTTACCTATAAAAAGAAAAGCAAACATCTTGAACAATATGTCATGGTCGAGTGGATACGTCGACGGACTGTCGATCTTAAGGTCCGCGGTTCGAGTCCCGCCGCGGCACTAATGTCCTTTGGCAAGACATTGATCTACATTTGCCACACTCAACCCAGGTGATGTAAATGGGTACCTGGCAGGAATTAATTCCTTGAAATGCTAGAGCGCCGCAGTGGCTGCCTTGCTAAAGCCAGGGTAATAATTGGGGCAGCGCCAGGAGCGTCACAACGTGACGGACATGTGCGCTATACAAGAAGCCACCATTAATATCAAATAAAGCCATACTGATCTTTCTGAAAGGAAATGTACACTGAGAGAAAGAAAATTGAGTGCAATATTTCTCAGAATGGACAATTTGTTCATAATAATGGCAGAGCTTTCACTCTCCTTACAAAATAAACTTCAAAGCAATCTACATGTATAACAAAAGCCTCAGTCCTTTAAAAAAAAAAAACATTCAGCGATATTTAGTTAGCTTGTGGACAAAGGATTATATTAAAGGTTTCATAAAGGGTGCATGAGTCAACATTTCTTCTTCAAATTAGCAACACTCACTAGACTATTCTTCATATATGTTGTGGTAAACTGCCCCAGATTTTAGTGTAAGGCCAGTGGGATGCAAAAATGTAGCCATGTCAACCAAGCGTCCTATGCATACTCACTTATTTATGTGTTATACAAATCTAATGTTTATCTTCATCTTAGTGATGCAAACAAAACTGTTTAGGATGTTACCTGCAGGTAGTTTGTTTCTGATGCTTCTGCCTATCTCTGATGACATCATCTCAGTCTGCCCATCCAATCCAAACAACAGCTTCATAGCTACTATGATGTAAGCCAGAGATGGACCTTCCTCAAACTCAAATCTCTTCTTTGTCATCTTCTTCTTCTTGTCCTTCTTCTTCTTCTTGTTCTGTGGCTGACTGGTTGTGTATGGATGCTTGGTCATCAGGTGATGGGTTAGCTGATGGAAAGAGGCTACAAAGAGAAAGAAAAAAAAGAAAAAAAAAGGAAACATTCTCACATTATTTGGTTCGATAATTACTTACAAGGGCAGATTTTGTCAATTACAGTGAGCATTTATTCATTAGAGTATGATCATTTCAAAGGCTCACAAAGGAACAAAATAGAGTAATGATTATGTAGTAAAATTGCAAGATATCATTATCAAAGTAGGGTTACCAATTTGTTTTGTTTGTTTATTTATTCATTCATTAAAGTTGTTGTTGAAAGTTTAGCATAGCAGCATATAACCCCAAACATACAAAGCAAATGTTTGTGGTGATTTGCACTCAAACCCTTTAATTTTACTTCATCTAGCAGATTAAGACATTAATATATTAATTATTTTTAGCTCACCTGGTAGATGAAGAGATAGGATGAATCGACTAACGACCAGGTCTAGCTTGATGTGATTCAAGGATGCTACATCTACCACATTAAGAACATGACAAACAGGCTCCTGCAGCTTGGATATGTGAAGCAAATCCTGTGATTAGAAAACAAGATGATGAGGATCAATTTGGAAATGGAAGAGTATTGCTTGCAAGAAACAAAGAAAATATTTATCAAGGTGTTCTTTATTCTAATCTTTTTATATCTCTTGTATATATTTCTTTTAATCAAAATGCCACATAATTTTGGTTTTATGTCCACAAATAAAAAAATGAATTATTATATAGCCAGAAATGTTCATGTGCAAGAAAATGTTCAGAATCTCCTGTGTGTTTCTGATTTGTGAAAGTTTCATGCCAGTTGTTTTTGTTGTTGTTGCAATTTGCGAAGTTGCTTGTCATGACACTGGTTGTCCTTGACAATTTGTGAAAGTTTAAAAGAATTCTGGTTTGAGAGTACAGACAGCCTCTATTAAGCGGCTCTGACTCCAACATCCTGCTCCACATAATCACAGACATAACCTGCTTCATTCTGGGGAACACAGAGAACCTCATTTACAAGATAGAAGAGAGAAAATATGTGTGTCTGACTCACTGGTTTAGCTACGACAAAGAGATGACTACCAGAATGACCAAACTTGTTTGTGAGATGCTTAGGAAGTACATCACTGGTTCCATAGTAGGGGAGATGTCCATCAAGGGCCCATCTAGAGAAAGAACCGAGAAAGAACCAAGATAAGAGGAGAAGATAGAAAGAAAGAACTCTAGTTCCATGAAGAGGTAGTAAACTGTCTAAAAATATATACCATGGCAAAATAACAAGACATGTGGGATGTTGGTACATATACTGTGTGAGTCAAAAAAAAGTTTACACCTAGAAAATAGCTAATTACCGGTATTAAAAAAAATCATCTATGAACAGTAAATTATTAAACATCTTATGAAAGAGTGTTTTATCCCAAATCATTTTATATCATTTTTGTTTGGTATGTGTTCACGCTTGGATGAACATGAGGCATTGTTTGCAAGAGTGCTAAAATCGACTTGCGCCAAAGTGATGCCTACATTATGTCTTATGTTGGGATTAGCGGAGTAAGAGAAAGAATTGAATGTATCAAATGAAATTCATTGCATATAATGCTTTTTGCAGAAGCAAAGTCACACACAAACATGCACAAATGTTTGTTGATATTTGATATTTGATATGTGTGGCATGATTAATTTTTTTAGGGATGTTATTTGGATCTGCAAAGACCGAATTAATACCCAAA
>JARBES010000119.1:603893-617675 GCA_030265145.1 Strongylocentrotus pallidus
AAAATGTTTTATGACGGTTATGATTTTGAAATGAAGAGAGAGAGAGAGAGAGAGAGAGAGAGAGAGAGTGACACAGAGGGAGGAAGACAGAGAGAGAGAGAGACAGACATAGGGAAGAGAACAAAAGGGAGATAGAGAGAGAGAGAGAGAGAGAGAGAAGAGAGAGAGAGAGAGAGAGAGAGCGAGTGAGACAGAGGGAGGAAGAAAGAGAGAGAGAGAGAGAGAGAGAGACATAGGGACGAAAACAAAAGGGAGACAGATATATATATATATATATAGAGAGAGAGAGAGACAGACAGACAGAGACAGACAGAGAAAGAGAGGCATATATAGATTATGTAATATGTCATGGTTATTGTCATGGTTATCGTCATGGTTTGCACATTTTAAAAGGTGACGCAAAGGGCTATTGAGATTACCTCGTCTTTCGGTTGATATTTCGATAGTCTTTAGGATTGTGTTGTGGATGAACATAGGCCCTGTTTCATAAAACTTGTTATTAATACCAAGTTACAATAACTGTTATAATCTATTTAAATCGTAGAGTCTGATTGGCTGAGAGCTAATTTGTCATATAACTTTAGAATTTGTTATTGATAAAACAGGGTAATGATACATATTTATCACTTTAGAGATACTCTCTGCACATGTGCATGCAGATAAGGCCATTCATTTGTACATAATAACTATAAAACCATCTGAGACTGCTGGATACGTGTTCAGGAAAGTTAAGGAATCATAGTCATTTATCCACCGGCGGTACATTATATTATACACAATTGAAAGTATTCTTTTCAAGAGTTAAAACAAAAGGTATTCATGAGCACCTCCATCACTTTGGCAGTGATTATTCTAAAATACACAAAGCGGGACTTCTCCATGTTTAAAGGATCTGTAAATATTTCGGGGTCATGTATACAAGTGTCATCACCAAAATGGCTTATTAAGAGGCAATGGATACAAAAAATACAGCAAAACACACACTTATATTCATTCTGAAATGAATCTTTATAGTTTTATTTTATCTCAAAGGGGTTGGTCATTTCAAGGACCAACTTTGTTCTCCATAAATCTTTATAAAGTATTTCATCTATATACACATCTCATTCAGAGTGTCAAAATAAACTGAAATTGACAAAAAGGATCGGAGGAGGGTGGTGGCTTGATGGCAAAAAAAAGAATATACTTTTCCTTTTTTCCCTGAACAATAATCTGTTTCGACAACTACCTATTGCAGAAAAAAAGTTCCTAGCAAGGGTGTCCACTCTGTATAATATGACTATTATGAGAGTTCACAACAACCCACTAAACATGAAACAAGAAAATTTGTATGCAATTAATCTCACTATTAGAATGAGGGAAAAGCAGACTGCAAAACAGGGTAGCATTTCAAGGATGAATCATTGAGGGAAAAAAATCCTTTTCACATCATTCCAGAGATGATCTCCACCCTTACTTGCCAAATCATGGACTTAGTTATCCTTAAAACACCTCTTATATTTGGCAAGACATTAATCTACATTTGCCACACTTGACCCAGGTGAGGTAAATGGGTACCTGGCAGGACTTTATGGCAGTCATGCTAAAGCCAGGGAAATAATAGTGGAGCTATTATGTGGAGATATGAGCGCTATACAAGAAGCCACTATAATAATTATTATTTGATTTTGTAGATGTTAATAGCCAAAAGGCCCTTCTTTCTAACAATTCTCTCTGCAGATTTTTAAAAGTATACAGGTGTACATGTACATACTCTGAACAAATGGATACACAATACACTCCTCCTTTACATAAAGACATTTAAACATATCAAATCAGTTTAAAGATTATAATACAACTAATTTTGCAGCATATATAATATCAACGTTCCTGTAATAGATGTACACCTGTTTGGTACATCTATAGCAATAATATAATACTCTGAATTCTATTACAGATTTGTTCAATGTAAAATAACAAATTCAAAAATTCAACAAATAAATCCAGATTTCATCAAAATATAATTTTGAATAAGAAAAAAATTACCACAAATGAATGAACAAAACAACAACTGAAAATTTATCTCCTTTAACTGAACACATCATGTTAAAAGAAGAACCCACATCAAAACCTACTCTTTCCCTTTTCATTATAAAAACTTAAAACATGACAAAATACCCTCTTGGATAATTCCAAGTTAGATCCAAAGTAATAAAACAGGTTTCGATGCCATAAACTCATAGCAAAAAACTACAATACAATAATATGAATAATAATTGCGTTGGCACATACTAGACTTGCAAGTACATAATGATACAGTAATGATCACCTCTAGCAGTGAAATGCTCACACTCTAAAAACAGATCAGTAAAAGAATGACATCAAACAATTAGGTATACATGGACTTTGTCTTTCAGTTTCTAATAAAAATTCTTTAAAATATCTCTATTATCTACAAATTAAGTTGTGGATAAATTCTTTATTACGGTACTTTGGATTGGACTCCTGCATGTAGCATGCGATATCAGAATATGTGGATTTTTTCACATGGACTTGGCAATTGGTAAATAGATTTCACAAACAAATATTAGAACAAGCGAAGATTATTCATTTTTATAGATTTGGAACTCTCAATAATTGTACCTAACCTAAAGTTTAGTACTAAAGTTATCTGTCTATAAAACAAATATAAAGCAACTCTTTTAATCTACAGTTACCAATGACATAGTGCATAGCTAAATATATTACATGGCGAAAAACTTACTTTAATGTATTTCCATGAAAAGCAATGTGTGTATAGTTTTCATTCAGTTTGCATCATCTTAACTGGTGTTACATCAGAAGTCTGCTTTTAAACCAGCAATATTGTTAACTATAAAGAATATCTGCTACAGTGTTTAACCCCATTTCTGCTACAAGGATTGTGAGCAATTGTTCTCAAATACTTTCAAGAGTCAGCTTTAGAGTTTAAAACAATCTTGTTGCTTTATTAAATTTGGCTTTAAATATATTCTACATGAAATTTTGACATCTGTCACAAAGTGCAATGTTGGTGTCTTTTTCTACTTAAAGACGAAACAAATGGCTAGTTTTCATCCAAACATACATGTATACATGTATAGGAACAATATGTTGATTTGCTGCCCATGGAAAAGAAGGGATATGTACATGGGTACAAATGACAAAATAAACATATCTTAAAATATCTCATATTAGAATACAGAATGGATAAACATCAAGACAGTTTAACGGTTTCCTGCACGTGCATTTTACGAACGACTGGATTAGAATTAAAATCAGCTACATGTTACTAGATATAATTGTAAACCTGAGTGTATATGTATGTATGTATGTAGAAGAATAAATTTCCCACTGGAATGTCGATGCAAGGTCAAACACGCATGGTCACCCCAGTGATCTTTACCCAGGGTTGGCAACTCTTCTTTTCTCAGTTGTCTTTAAAAATGATGCTAAAAAATGTTTCGCTACTCAACAAAGTAAAGTTGATCACCTTAAAAACTGTTTAAGGCACCATGCGCACGACAACATGCATTATATCAAGAATGGTGTTTTATGATTTCTACCACAAGTTTTCAACATTTTTGAACAAATTTCTTTATACTTTATCTAATTCTACCAGGGCAAGATTAAAGTAAGTTCATAAACCAGAGTATTTGATCAAAATCAAATATGTTTCCCCTCTCAAGATGAGTTTCTTGGATAGATGCCAACACATTTTATTATTTAATGGCTCAAACTAGTGGGTGGTACTGTGTACATAGTACCCATATATACTAAGCACTGAACCCCAGGTTCAAGTACAACTGCAGGGAAACGTCACTGTGCAGTCCAGCATACATGTATATGTAACATCTCACATCACCATTGGTAGATCAGGCATAACTAAAAAGCTGCAATATACCGGTATTCACTTTGTTCATAAAGCCCTCAAACATGTAATATTGCAGTTTAAGGATACAAATTTTATGAATTATGTTGAGACACAACCCGCTATCATCCATGGTCATCATTTTGGTAGCGAATGTGGAATGATACCTCAATGACATGTTATACAGTTCACTACATATGCCCACCATACATTACACAATCCATCTGCAATCCAAAGTTTGTAGAAATGGCATTATTGGCATTTAAATAGTAAACCTTAATCAGTAAGGTTTTACATGCGTAAGTTGCCATTTCTAGAGATATTGCGATTGCACCCAATACCGGATTACAGTCAGATCGTGCAATGTGTGGTGAGCTTTACAAGAAAGCAGTCTTGTCTTTACCATACACATCATACATAATCATCTGATTGCATTGACTTGTGCAGATGTACATCAATGAAAGGACCATAGTCATCATTGTCACAGAAAGATATCTCATAATTGCCCTGTAACACAAAGAATTGCCATCGATTGTATCTCCCCTAAACAGCATCTCCTTCAAACAGTGGTATCTTTACAATTAACAATTTACTATTAAGAATTTGTGACAGAAAGATACAATCAACTGTAGCATGAATGGAGATCCACAATTAGACGCGAGTTCTATGAAGCATCCCAAAATATGTCACATATGCAGCGGAGAACGCAATATCTACATGTAGATGTATCATGGATCTCATTTTGAATTCTTAAAACCATCCTGATGAAATTGAGATAGAGTTCTTTCTTTTCAAGATGATTTTTATGATACAGGGTCCCAAATTCTGAAGTTCTTTGAGGCTAAGACACGACTACTGGACCAAGTAGTTCTTCCATGCTAAGACACGACTACCGGTACTGGACAAAGTTTTTTGAGGATAAGACGTGACTACTGGACCATTCCTCCTGCCCTGGCAGCCATGTTCTGAGCTTTAGCTTTGGCATTGTCTCTGAGTTTGGAAACCTCATGAGGTAGAGTATCAGGTACTTTCTCAGGCACAAATAGTTTGTCTACGATGTACTGGATACCTTTGTTGGACTTGGTCAGGTTGGCTTTATAGCGCTCTACACCGAAAGCCATGAGGGCTCTAGAGAAGCCGTAGAGACTTGAGTTGACCCACACATGTCTCTCTAGCTGTGTCCAATCTTTGTTCTCTTCTGACTGGGAGAATACACACTTCTCCTCAAGGACCTAGACATAAAAAAAAGAAAAAAAAAGAAAGACAAAATTGTTAAGTTGCTCCTTTGGCAAGGCGTTGACCCTCATTACTAAGTCCCTGGAGAGGACTTAAAGCCATTGGCTCCCCGGTTGCTTACTTACAAGCAACAAACACTTTCTTAGCAGTCATGTAAAACATACTAACAAACCTTGAACTTCAAATATCTTGTTTATTGGGGGACAAGGAACTCTTCCAAATTCCAACACCTTGCAGTGTCAGTTTCTTCTCATGCTCTGAATATTTACTCACACATGTAGAATATTTTGCACTCTACATGTACATGTAACTCTTCCATCTTTCTAGACATTGCCTTCTATATTGAATATATTAGCTGTAGAATACGAACGGTTCATAGAAGTATCAATTCTGACCTGAGCTTTTATATGTGTAATTAAAAAACAAGAAGAAATATAGGAGTCAGATTTTGGACAGGGCTTTTGTATTTTCTTTTGCTGTTTTTTTACAAATTGGTGCTCTACGGCCTGATTGTAATAACAATATTCAAGACAAAATAAGTTTTGTGAATGTAAACCTCCAGTATGGTGAACATTTTATCAACTGGGATAAGTGGGCCTACATGACATGAACTGTAAACAGGTTGTGAATAGCATAATGACCTGCCATTCATTCTTACCATGAAATTCTGGTAGCCTATGTTTCTTGTGTATGTGGTCATTGTCTTCTTCTCGGGATCAACAATGCTCTCCTCAACGATAGAAACAAATCTTGAGTTTCCTCCAAAGAGATAGCCGCCCCACTTAGGCATTCGGTTGGTCTTGGTGAGTAAACGGGTGCTGTGCAGCTTACAGTCTGGGCTAATGTAGCGAGATACTACATCTTCAGAGAGCACATGTTTACTGAAACATAGATTGTACATCAGAGAGAATAGTGAAATAGTGAACTACAGGTAGGAAAAGGAGCTGAGGAACGTTGAAGAAATTAAGGCAAATGACAAAAGAAAATTCCCCTGAAATACATGATGTAATATCACAGAATTGTTATTTTTCAATTCACCTTTGATTATCTTACAGGTAGTAGATAAATGCACATATATTTGGGTATTACCAGTATTATTGACAGGGAATTTCATGTAGGCCACATATTAATTCTGTCCGATCTAAAGTCTCAATAAATTTCTTTATGCTGAGGAGAATAAGACCGTACTTAGACGTAACCACCGCTACTCTTTTATACAAAACAATTATTCACCCTCAATTTGATTATTGTAACACTGTGTGGATGAAACTGGATTATATGCCTCTGAAAAGGCTCTAAATACTTCTAAGAAAGAAAACTAAGAATAATTGGTTGGAATTTCGGTCCAGTAGAAGTCTCTTAAACAAAACCCTTTGTTTGAATGTTAAGGCAAAGAAGACCTCATTATTTTTATGTTCAAGTTGTTAAATCCGTTCCTTTATGTATTAAGCTAAAAAAATTGAAGTATAACAAACGCAACACTCTCTTAGAAATATTGACTGGATTATCTGCATTCACAAACCCTACACCAATCTTTTGAAAAAAGCAACGTACATGTACATGTAATCACTACCAGTCACTTATTCAATAACCTCCCTAAAACTGTAAGAACACAAACCAAACTACCAGCTTTTATCAATGGATCCAAACATATCTTTCTAAAGATATCTGAGATTCGATCAAATACTTTTTGTGTTGATTAATCCTGTTTTTCTTCTTCAACATCTATTTTCCCGACTATACTATCTCTCTTTCTCCTTTTCTTTATGTTTTTTTTCTTCCAAGTTGTATATAACTTGTATCTATTTATTATAACTTGTATTTTTTTCTTTGTAAATGATTTTCAATTTGCAGGCTTGCTGAACTTCAGGCTGAAGGCAGGTTTTTAAACACAAACAAACAAACATAACTGTACATGTACAGTTTGTTACCTTGACATAAATGTTATATGGCACATTACAATACAAATCGACTCGACAAAAGGTTTTATAGTTCCCCGAATTAAATATGCAGAATTGCAGATCAACTTTCTGCCTGTAATCAAACAAATCATTAATCACTAAAATCTCCAAAATTATATGACAAGGACAAAGACACTGAAATTCTATGCAAAAGTCGCTATGTATCAAGGACACAATTATATAAGACAAACAAAAAACATACTTCCGAAATTACAACATTACTTGATTTGGATGTTGAGTTCTGGTAAAAGTAAAAGACAATTTCAAATCTGTCTCATTAAATTTCTTCATACATGTATGGGGAGTGATGTCGTAGAAGTGAAGTAAAATGAAATGGATCGCTCTTGAAAATTGAGTCGAGATAGTTTTAATCTTCTGACTACATATTTGAATGCAACGTGTGTGTCTGAGGCTCTGAGCCATCCAATAAGACTATGGGAAAGAGAGACTTCAGTATTAAGTGGGTTAATAACAAACCTGTATGGTCCTGGATATTTCTGCCAAAATGCAGAGGAGACTTGGTCCCATGAATGTTTGAATATCGTAGCTGCTGTGAAATGCTTCATTTCTCTGCCCACAGGTCACAGACTTGCTTGAAAGATGTTCACAGACGAGAGTCGAGAGCAGATTCCTCAAAGTAAATTTCCTTCAGCCTTTCGCTGATCTGAATTCTATAGATCAATGAGAATAATTACATTTGTTTCAAATACATAACCACTGAAAGGCAATAATAATTAAGTCATAAATGTACCAGCCAATTTGTTAAATGACTGAATTATTAGCATAAATCAATTTAACACAGATTTAGATTGCGTGTGCGCCGACTAGGAAATGCACACAAAGCGGCTGTTTGCCAGGATTGACAACAGACTTCGGATCCTTATTTTTTAGGACGCAATTTGTCCGCGTTTTAAGAGGATATCCTACTAGTTTATGTGCACGATCCTCATTCTCTGACCACCGCCCCTACTGATTTATGCTCGCTAACTTCGCGCACGCGCCTGCCAGAAACTCAATGACTGTATGAACTTATAATTGTGCAATGGCATGCCGTGAAACCTGTGAGAAATAAGTTTAAATTAAAAAAAAAAAAATTGACAAGAAACAGGCAAGAAAGATAACAACTTTAAAAAATCCTGACCAGTTTTTGAACAACTGTGGGAGATATATATGATTTTGGTGTGTAATAGTAAGGTATCTCCACGCCGGAGTTAGGGGTCCAAAGTGTGGTCACAGTTGCGAACAAGCGCCAACGGGTTAACAATTCAGGCTCATTTGCCATTTCTATAATCTACCGGTACCCATCACAAATTGAAGCATCCGGGACTAGGCCTACAATATAGTCTTGCACTCTCTTCACGTGTCGACACACCGACGGAGCTACGGCGGAGTAGAGCAAGAGTTAAATACATTTGCTTTCATATTTTCTTTGAATTCTTTAAATAAATAACATAAACGAAATGAACAGAACATAAGTTGGCACTTACTCATCATTTTAAACAGGCATTTTCCACCAATATTACAAAAATCGAGACACGGATTTGGCCTTCGCTTCGTTCGACACGCCGGTACAGCTCGTTCCAAGCAATGACGTCATCACGGCAATATGTTTTTTTGTCTCTTTGCCATTTCTGCACGTACGTTCTTCCGGCCGAGAGGTGATTTTATTTTTTAAATTAAAAGAAGAAGAGAAAGAAAAAGAAGAAGAAAAAGAAAGAGAAAGAAGTTTATCTGAATAATCTGACCATCTGCGTGTGTGTGACTCTCTCTGTCTCAGTGTGGCTGCCTGTCTCTGTCTGTCTGTCTGTCTGTCTATCGCCCTCTTGGCGGAATCGAAAATGACCCCCATATTTACCACAAAATATGGTTCCTTTTTTTGGCTCATCGCGTAGGCCTACATATTCACATTTCACAGCAGCATCATTTTTTCACAAAGCAGGTAAAAATAATGCATTCGTTTTCAAACATAATGAAATATGACATTTTGCGTGGAACCTCTTGCTCTAAAACAAATAATTTAAAAAAAATAAAAAAATATCCCCCTTTTTCAAATCAGTAACATTTTTGCGGATGTTTCCAAAATCACACCGTTTTAACCTTAGTGTTTACTGTCATCCCCATCCCTATACACAAAGCTAATTACATTATACCACCAAGCATGCATGTAGCTTACCGTTCTCTCTCTCTCTCTCTCTCTCTCTTTCAGCTTCTCTATAATCCTATATCTTCCCATCTCTCCTTTCCCCTTTCTCTTTATTTAGCCGTTCCCTGATTGATTTTTATTCGCCAAGCTTCCAATATACAACAATATACAATATTAAAAGATCAAAATTAAGTCAGCTTGAACAGGATAACCCACGAAAGCTCGAACTTATTTCCCTGTCCTCTTTAAAAAAAATATCCTCTTTACTTTTTCTTGTTGGTCTCTCTTTCTCTCATTCACAAGGTCTGAATGCAGACGGAGATAATCTTTATTTATCTCTAATAATTATGTCTGTCAAGAGAGAAGAAGAAGGGGAACAGAATGTGGTTTGCCTTTGCAGCTCTGTGGAAGTTGCTTAGTACTGAATAGCCCCCTCTCTCTCTTTCTCCCCATCTCTCTCTCTCTCTCTCTTTCTCCCCCTCTCTCTCTTTCTCCCCCCTCTCTCCTCTTTCTCCACCTCTCTTTTTCACTTTTACTTGTCTGCTCACTTTCCATCAGATGATCTGAATATTATTATGTATTTGTTCATCACCGCAATTATAATATACACACTGACAAGAGCAAACCAATATTGAACTTGGCAGCAAAGACATTTTCATGAAAAAAAATATTGACTAAAAACTTGATGTACCTTTTTTTCCTTTTTTTTCTCAGTAATGAACGGATTTAGGTCGAGAAATTTTAATTCGATTTGAATATGGTACATTTTTTGATTGTTGTCTTCTTATGATATTTAAACAAAAATATCGATGATATGTACAAGTAGTGCTATTTAAGATACACCAAATACTTATCCTTTCTACATTAAAGGCTTTTTAAAATTTAAAAATTATTTATTTAGGAAACATTAGAGATACAAACATTTTAAATACACAAAATTTGTTACAAAAGTGACCATGACAACTTTCACAAAAATATTCACAAAGGATATGTACGTATTTGCAGAAGAATACAGCAAATGGCCTTAAGCGTTTTTACTGTCAAGTGGATTTGGCGCCTTACAAATCTCGTGTATTATTCAATAAAAAGAATATTATGTTTGTTAATTTGTTTCAAATGAAAATTGATATGAAATTCAGTAAATTGTAGAATTTTACATGCAAATATACTTCATAAAACTAACAAGACTATTATATATACCATTTCATGTGGGCTTTTGATTGGCATCAGTTAAATTAACTCTGCTGAAAGAAATTTGTCAGTATACGTACGCCATAATTATTTATATGTGTATACACTATCGTTCTATTTAGGGGGTTGTTACTCATATGCGTAGCACGTGACCTACCCCAGCCAATCATTTGATTAGGATCCACATGGCTTTGTTAAAATACTATATCAAAGATTCATTTTTAGTTATCCTTATGGTATAGTAATCCAGGCGGAATTTACAATATTCTATGGAACGTAGAGAAGTCGATTCGGCGAACGAGTTCCAACTTCCGAAATGACGTCTGGCGTGGCGTTGTCTATGATCTCCTGCTTGAGTTGTGTTGGTGATTGCCCAGGTGTGTTACCTAGTGCGATAGCTGCAGCCCCTATAGGTTTCAGCAAAAATAGTAAAAACAAACGAATTAGCAGTATATTCGTGCAATTCGTAGATAATTTTGTGAAACCAGATTTTCGCCGTTTAAACACAATTTTGTAGTGTGTTGAACAATTGCATTACGATGGATCGATTGGTTCCAATAATACGTAATAGGTGCCATAGATAATCATGGATCTTATCTTGTATCTACAATAGAAACGTTGCCATCATCAATATTTTCTACACAAACTAGAACTAGAAGGCATCAAAAATGATTCCTCATGTCAGATATGTTTTCATACTTGTGCCCACTCTTACAAATCTCAACGTAGACTTACGACTTGGCTTACAAGAATCAATAAAGTTATAACATGGTCATATGGTAACATAGAATACTTTCGAATGCTTTGAAATGGCCCGATATCAAAGATCACTAAGTATTCTATGATATAAATGACTCTCAATGACTCGGGCTCACATGAAAGGCTTGTCACCGACTCTGCTCAATAAACAGTTCATCGTTGACAAATAATAATAATAATAGTTCAGTTCTTGTATAGCGCATAATACGTTATGAAATAACATCTCTATGCGCTTTCAAAGAGCTTTGGACTTTATTACCCTAGCTTCAGCTCCGGCAGCCTTATCAGCGCACAGTGAATTACAAGGATAATCATACCAGGTACGCATTTACCTCACCTGGGTTGGTAGTGGCAAATGTAGATCAATGTCTTGCCAAAGGACATTAGTGCCGCGGCGGGACTCGAACCGCGGACCTTGTGATCGACAGTCCTGTGACGTATCAACCACAACACCTCTCAAATCAAGGGCTTATATTTTATTGGGGGGAAAAGAGGGCACGTGGCCTTATTGTTGGGGGTAAATGGGTTTCGCCTATTGACATCCTGTCGACTCAAGCAACCGGCAGCGATATTGTTTACATTATACAAAAGGGTGAGAGCGTGTTCTTTTCAGTTGATGCAGCACCACTCTCATCAGGTTGATTATGACCTGATGGCGATGTCTATCATGAACTAGTCGTTGATTAAAGAGTACTCACCTGCAACGTGAGGACAAGCCATAGATGTACCACTGAGTATCCGGGTTTCTTCTGGTCCTCCGATCCATGCGCTAGGGATGTCAACACCAGGGGCAAACACATCCACACACTTTCCATAATTTGAAAAATCAGCCCGTTTATCTGTGATGTCTGTAGCACCTACGGTTATTGCCTAAACAAAAAAAGAGAGAGAGGAGCGATGTAGTTATAATGGATTGGTCCTTCTATATGGCGCCATGCGTGCGCGTGGAAAACAATCAAGCTAAATAAATATTGTAAGACTGGGAATGTGACAATGTCTCATTCCTTAATTATTGTAAACCCGGCTCGATTAATGCATTTAACAACGTAGTTGAAAACTCGAATCCATGACACATGCTCCGTGAGATTTGCTCCGACGTCAAATGCTCCGACGTCAAATGCTCCTCTGACAGTTACCCCACCGACAGTTGCTCCGTCGACAATTGCTCCGACGACAAATTGCTCCTACCCAAATATTTGCTCCTACGACACTTGCTCTGCCGACAATATTGCTCCATCGTTCTCCGCCGACAATCGCTCCGCATGAAACGATAATGCTCCGGTAATAGATGCTCCCCGAACGACACTTGCTCCTTCGACAGTTGCTCCTCCGACAGTAACTTGCTCTACCGACCATTTCGCCGACGCCAATAATGTCCTCAAATAAAGAAGATTGCCCCGATGAAGACAAATGCACTTTTGGAGCAATTTTATTGTCGGCGAAGCATTTGTCTTCAACGGGGCACTTTTGGGGAGGAGCAATTATTGACGAAGTAGCATTTGTATCTTACGGGGCATTTTAGGGGCGGAGCAAAATAATGTCGTCGGAGCAAAAGTCGGCGGAGCAAGTGTCGTAGAAGCAAGTATCGGCGGAGTAAGGGTTGTCGGTGGAGCAATAATTGTCAGCAGAGGAAGTGTCGTATTATCGGCGGAGCAATTTTATTGTCGTCGGAGCAACTGTCGACGGAGCATCTGTCGGCGGAGTAACTGTCGGCGGCGGAGCATTTGAAGTCGAAGCAAATGTTGCTTTTTGCAGATCATTTGTCACCGAGGTCAATCGTCGCCGCGTCATGTGTCGGGTTACCAAAAAATGAGATGACATGGTGACTCTCCAGCATATAGCTGAGTCATTACGTATTTGATGCCGTCTTTGAGCCCTTACCTCTGTGACTCGAGCGGGTGAAGACTTGCATGCTTGCATGTTAAAATTCCCAGCAGCCGCAACCACAGTGACACCAGCGTCAATCAGACCCTGAACGGCATTATCCAGAGCCTTGTTAGGAAAGCCACCCAGAGACATGGATGCTACGGCGGGCTGCTGGCCAGACGCAGCAACGTACTCAATACCTGACAAAACACAATCAGCAACAATTAGCAACTTTCCAACTGAAGGCATATCAGGTTTCATTTCCTATATTAGTTGGCAATTTCGCATGATGTAGGTAAAGTATTTTGATTACATTATCATCACCATCAATCATCTGCACTTATTATACCCATGGCACACACGGTATCGTGCCATTACTCGTATTAATCCACTCTGTGAAGTCTGCTAGCCTGTTTGCCAGTAAATCGAAACATTGTAACGATAATGCGCTTTGATTCCAATTTTCCGATCTTTGACGCTCCGATACAGCGTCAAAGATCGCACTATGTACTGACGTCAGGAAAAATGGCGCCCCGATGACACTGGGTATAAATCAATTATTATCATGATAATCATAGTCTGTTCAGCCCCTCTAATGCGCTCTTAAACACTTTTACACGTGTGTATAAAGTATTTATTAATTGGTTGATACCTGCTATGACATCACTGGTCGCACCAGATCCTTTACATCCTAGTACCCTGACTCCAAACAGGTCCACACCAGGAGCCACTCCGTACGTATTACCTCCTATGATCCC
>JARBES010000119.1:1024396-1035726 GCA_030265145.1 Strongylocentrotus pallidus
CTCTTAAAACAAGACACTTTGTTCCGGTATTGTATACGGTTTCCGGTATACAGTAGGCATGGTGTTGCCACACCCATCCCAATATTCATATCACCCGGGTAATGTGGAAGCAACGATTGAATTGAGACCATAGACTATTCATAGGAGAGTATTGTGAATGCTAATGTTAATGGGAAAAACCCTAAAGACCCAGACTAATTGAGACTATACAAGGAAGGAAATAGCCCAAGAGCCGGAAAAGCATCATAAGCATTTCAGAGGATCGATAACATACTATAGTTGATTACAAGACGTAAACAACATCATTCATACTGCAAAACAAGAGTCAGTCTAAATAGGTTGACTATTCACATAAATAAACTTAAAACTAAAGATAGATATAGTGAGAGAGAGAGAGTAAAGGGAAGATATTTACCTTTCCCTTTTCTACCACTTACTTAGTGGCACGTTGTACATCTTAAGAAATAATTGTCAAAAATAAATAATATAGAAGCTTTAGCAGATCCGTTCACCGTAATCGTCTGCACTAAACAATAAGAAACCTCATTATTTTATGCCAGAAAAAATTGATATTTCATATAACATCATTAATGTCATAAATTTTGTTACAGCATTTACGACCATACTATTTCAGTCTGACTTTCTCTAGAAAAGAAATAATTGCAAACTTGTTGATTTATTGTATCTAACATTCTAATTCTTAATTCAAGAATACACAATCATTTAACCAATGAGAATATTTGTGCCTTATCTTGACTTGTATACTTAGCTCATTTCAAAACGTAAAAAGTCAACAGTAAAACATGGGTATTACTTATATGAGGCCTTCCTAATTTCCTTCATGGTGTCTCCATTCATGTGAAATAGTGTTTGCCTGCTTGTCAAATTGCGTCAAATTGCGTCAAGTGTGTGTCCACTAATGCTTACATAAGCGCAAAACATACTGGATCCTAACTTTCTGGAACACCGTGTAAAGCAGACTGGTCCCAACGGACTTTGGTTCTGTTAGCAACACGAAAAACACTGCTAGATCAACACATACCAGGTGCCTATGACATCACAGCCTAGGAGCTTCATAAAACAGGATTGTGTTCTAGCAACCAAGTGTTCCTCGGGTCAAAGGGTCACAAAGGACTTCGGAAATAGAGAGCTGAATTGGTACAGGGTGTCCCACTTTTGAAACTTTTTGGGTGAATAGGAGAACTGAGTATCAGGGAATGGTCTAACGATTGATGGGCGAGTAATTAACCAAAACTGCTTGGCCTGAAAGTTTATGTGCTTGATATGAGAATCGAAGAATTGAAGGTCGAGGAATAATCTATAAACTAAGGAGGGAGCAGATTGTTGTATTTTGTATAATTTGAGAAGAGAAGTGAAGAAGAAACAAGTATCGAAGAATGTTCTTACGGTTGATTATCAACAATATTTGCCTGCAAAATGACGTGTCCAACCTTAACTTAATTAAAGTACAGACAATGTACATGCTCTGAGGCCTTTCAAAGCTCACCAAAACAAAATTCCATTTCATTTAAAAAATGGATCTTCATGGCCTCTTCTCATAATAGACGGATGGTTTATACAATGCTATGGTTAATAAAACAGCTTTCTCAATAGAATTGTTATATGATATGATATCAATTATATCATATACACCTGAACTGAATGCTACAGATATAAATGTTTCTATTAAAACAAGAGAAACTTTACCCGCATAAATTAAGGTCTAATTTTAGCTTTGAAAATTGAGCCTACACAATAGGAATATTTCGACATGCAACTAATTACTATTACCCACACTATAGTACCAGCATGATTCAATTTCTGAGTAGATAACGTGTAGCCTACATGAAAACGTATGTGTTCATGGAAATAGGTCTGTAACTCTGTATTGTATAGAATAACAGTAGTTGCTTCGAATCATGAAGGAAACCAATGGAGCATTCAGTCATTTCAAAGAACTCATGAACAGTTCTTCAATGGGTATTGAGAACGATCATTCAAGCGTGTACAATAGATCACATGGAGTTACTAGTAACTCCATGAATATGAGAGAGAATAGAGTGAGAGTGTTTTGTCTGGGAGGCTTTTGGACAACTGAATTAGCCTTTGTTATTGTCTGCTCACCGTAGTATTCGATGCATTCCAAGAGCTTCAATCCATAGAAATGACTAACCCCATCGGCCTTTAGAGGGAACTCCTATAGTCTTGATAGGCTATAGCCATTAGAAGGGAACTCCTTTCACTCTTATGTATACAAGGTTATACTGAGAATATCTCGAAAGCCTTTGTTTATCCTTTCTCTGAAAATCTAGAAATCTCTGCGATTAAAAGTTGAATCGGTCATCTCTGATAGTTAAGCCCTTAATAATATTCAAACATTGTAACTATGTGGACAAATGATTTACTATGAAATCTCACGTAATCGCTATTTTAATGCTTTTTAAAATTGACATGTCGAACAAAAATCAAATTAGTTTAATGGGCTCGAATAACTTATTAGTCTGTGCTATGATATGGACACAACACACACTGTGTACAGACATTGGCCTTTTTCATAAAGAAATTCATGCGACTTGAAAATTTCCCCTCCTCAATGCATGTTTACGGAAATAACTACTTAAAGATCAAATTCCATCTCAAACACACTGAGCGATAATCTTCACAGACATACTGAGTATGTAATAATATACATGTACAATGTATTTATGTATCGGTGTACTTCTATATCTGGACTACGTAAGTGAAACAATATTGCTTTCCCTTATGAAACTTAATTAGCAATGTAAAAATACACTACATGTATGTCAGTACATTTACTTCCTTTACCATGTCCTTGGAATTGTATACTTTCTGGCATTCAAAGGATCCACTTATCATGTAGGTTAAACGAAATACAAACCTAAAAATACAGACCTAGTTCTAATAATCTATTTAAAAAAAATGTTTATTGTTAGCTTTCAGAGAAGCCTATGTTGTGTTTTATACTTGAAGATTTGACGTTATGCAACGGTTCAATATTTCTATCAAATCATATTTTAGTTATTCGAGAGATGCATTGCATTTGTTCATAATAATGATCACACCTCTAACATTTACACTAATATACTAATTTCTTTGGAATATTATTTGTGTGATTCTAAAAAGTGTTTTCTTTTCTACATAAAGATTGTGAAACTATATAAACTTAGAATACTGAATTACAAGAATTATTTATGACTATACTTTGGGCAAGATTGAAATTCATCACAATCGTAATAACGTATTCTATAAACTCTAAACATACAACCCCGGGGCTTGACTAAACAATAATTATTGAGAACATTTGTTTTGAAGCACCCTATGCATTCAACTTTGCTGGCATACCTTGACTTCGCTACCCTAGCAGCGAGGATTATGTATACATATGATTCATACAAATAGAGAGAGAACCGCCAAAAATGTGTGACACACAGCCCAGACGAGGCCCCTCTATACAAGTTACTGTCTGAAAGTTTGTGGTCTTGGCAACGAAATAAACCCGCATGGGTAAACAACAAAGCGAAAAGCCTGGGAAACCATGGTGCTCGTTACTGTTCCTCTGCAAAGTTTTGCAAGTTTTGCAAGCGAGGCATGATCTAGATCTCGATCGAAAAGAGTCAAATTTCTTTATTTGTTGTAATCTTAAATATCAGAATTATGAATATAGACCTTTACTTCGATTTTATATATGTAAATATATTTCTTTTTATATCCAACATTGTTGAATTGGCAGGATGACTGAATTAATACTAATGCTTCTAATTCTACAGGAACGTTGCATAAAATGCCTAAGATGTGTCTTACGTTATTGTGAGCCTTCTTGCTATCATAACAAAGTAAATATGATGTGATTAAGAAGAAAAATGTTGTCTCCCCATGTTGTTTATGATCAATTTTCTATTTCTATTTTAAAGAATATTGCATTTTGTACTGGCCCATAATACATAAACAATGTAGAGTCATATTTTTTATCATATCATATTTTTAACTCGGTAAAGAGTTATGAATTTATCATTACGAGACTAAAATTAGTAAGATGAGCCTCTTTTTAAGATCCCCTATAACAAAAACACTCAGTGCTTATAAATTCCAAATAAACTAGAAAGGAATATGGCTTTTAACGATTAAGGGTTTATAAACTGTTCTTTAACTTGTTATCCATATGCAAATGATAATGTTTGCGTAATGAGAAGTTGCATGTATTTTTTATATAATTTTAAACGAGGGTAGCTGCCCAAAATATACTTGGGGTATACGAACAATATGATCGTGCCTTTCCAAAAACTGCCCCTTTTTTCATTATTCCCTTACATTATATTAATTTCTGCTTCATTGTTCTAATTGTAGTTGTCATGAAACACATTACATCACAAACCAAAGACAACGAATCTCTACCACTGAATTATACAGAATTTCCCAACATAACATTTCCAATGGCTGAATGGCTGTAGTAGTGAAATACAGTTACAAATTGACGGGGAAATTGATCGTGCCTATACAGCTCAAATCGCACAGTAAATTGTGCAGACGACACAGGCGAGAATATACGTATACTGCGGCTGTTATAACGGTACACAAGAAGCATTTACATTCATGCAGATTCATGCACATCATTGAAATTTCGAACGTTTAAGCTTTTCATTTCTGGCCAAAATGCGTTCCTGAGCATAATTTACAGGAATTAAGACAAAAGATCGGTTTATAAAATCACAAATGACAACACTTACCACATGCACTGTTCACTCGCTGGCGGAGTTGTACACATGTAAAGTGCTCATAATATTGGCTCGTATATCTTGCAGTGGAACAAAGTCATTATGTAGTAACGGTATGAATATTCGCAGATTTAACCAAAATAGTATATCAGTTTAGCCTTTTCTTCTCGCTTATAACGGTAGGCTTGAGGTGTCAAAATAAAAGATAGCAGAGTATATTTACTACAGGGCTACTATATTGAGGCGATAACCTTGTTGGGGTGGCCAAGATAAAACGTAAAAAGGGAAACGAAAAAAGGAAAGATCCTCTCGCACAGGCTTCGGTTGTCAACTCACTACTTTCTACACAATACATGCGAGCCGCAAGATCGGTACTCACACGGGGCCATGGGGTTACATAGCTTAGCATACTACGGTACAGTTAATGAGATCGGAATTAATCTCATCGTAATAACAATTCGGCAAGGTTCGGCTCTCATTGGAATGCCAATAGTAAATATTTACTCCGTTGCCACCCCTGTTGATGATCCCTCCCCCTTTTGGGAAGTTTTCGGGACGTCTCGTCTACTTGAGAAACCCATTCGGCAAATTTCGGCAACCCAGATAGGCGTGGCTAATGCAAAACAGACGGAAGTAATTCAATGCACTGATTGTGTGTGCTTTCAGCTGCTGTCCATATTTGGAGTGTGTCGGAAGTGCCGAACCCAGTAGGCGGGGCCAATACAAAGACGTGTTCTATCTGTTCGGCTCGCAGGGAAACGTGTGTGTAAACTGTAATATACCTTCCTTATGATAATATTTATATCCATTTTAGTACCTCATACACATTTAAAATCTGTTTTTACATTATATAATGCAATTAAAATACCTCTGATAACACTTTTGCGTGACCATTGCGACACTGCTACGTCCGTAGTATATCTTGTCACCCCTACTATTAGAATGTAGTATTCCAAAATCTTTAGATTGTTGCTAGGTACTGTTTGACGTCAATGTGCGTCATTGTACCATGTGACTGAAACGTCATAGGCTCTTCCCTAATTTGGCCGAGGATTCTCATGAATGAAATCGAATAAAAATACTTGCTCGTCGACTCTTCGGCATTCGACAGTTCGGATTTACTCGACTCCGCATCGGTAAAACTCGTAACACTAGCAGTGTTTAAGCGTCTTTTACTCATTGAAGTTAGTGTCACAAGACATAGTGACATTTACTTGAGCAAATTTCGACGATCACTTGATCGACCCACACTCACCTCAGATTTTGTTCAGACGTATGAGTAAGAAGTCCAAGGAATCAGTCGACATGCGTATGGATCTGGACACCCTCTCTCAGGTGGCACTCAGTCAGTTTGATACAAGTTTGTTTAATAACACATTAGCTTCGCCGGCTGAGCCTTGCCCCCTTACTACAGCAGACGTGATTACACTGGCTACTATGACCATGACTGCGCCTCATAGTTTCGGCTTCACTCCAGACCTACCTACACTTGAAGGTGGGTGGCTTTTATTTTGCTAGCTCTTACCCAGCTTTTATTTAGATATGTTTCTACCCTCAGCTGTTATATAGCCTCCGATAGTCACTTATCGCCAGTGCCTCTTAGCTGTTAGTCGTACTATACCATCTGCTCTCCTTCTCTTTATTCCATATTTTTCGCCTTCATTGGACTTACTTGGCTTAACCATTCTTCAACATGCGACGATTTTACTACGGTGAATTTCTTAGCTCTTGACCACGTTCTCTTCTTAATATCACATAGATATATTACACTGCTAGCTCTTGTTTATTTTTCGGCTTGCTTCTTCACTTGACTTTATTTCTAAATTCAACGTACACTCAACCTATTCTGGACTTTATTTTTACTTTTCAATTCATCGGGGTTATTTATTTCATTTCAACTTAAGAATTCAATTCAATTTTTCAAACGCTAGTTCACAACATTGTTTGACTGCGTGAGTGTAGTCTGCTATCACTGCACGTGGAGTTCCATAGATAGCTAGCTTACAGCTGAAGTCTGTTTACCTCTACTCAATGTCAATGGTGAGCCATCCATACACTTCCTGGCTTCCCATTGCATTGAGAAGACTCACGCAAGCGTGCAATACACATAATGGGTCGGGTGGCATTGTGACGTATTTACGTGCGAACCTATAGGGTATCCCCATATCGTACATTTTCCCACCACTCGCTTTGCGTGTGTATATTATTGGCGTGCACTCCCTCTGTGTTTGTCATTCGCCAACGCACCGCACAGCTGATCGGAGTTGTGTCCACGGTTCGCTCATAGAACGCTCTTCGCTATGTCATTTAGTTTTTAATACTCTTTACTACTAGTCGAACTTTGATAGAAAAACTCAATGTATCGTTTACTTTTTTCGACTAAGATATATTCATGGCATTAAACCTTGCTCGTTCCTTATACTACTTTTGTAATACAGGTCCTATGGAGGATTTTGAATTCAAGCCACAAGTGACAGAAGGTGGGTTTATCGAGCAGGACCACAACATGAACAACCAGCGGGCTGAGTCTGGCGTGATGAGTGGTTACAACACCGTAGCAATGACAAATGTTCAACCAGCTCACATGTCTCCTGTTTCTGGAAGCAGCCCTGATAGTTCTCCTACTCCCAATGCCTGGTGGACTCCTGCAACATGCACCTCTATGTCGAGTGGGATCGGTAGTATCATCACAACATCAAATAGTTTGATCAACGAAGCGGTATCGGCTCAGCCTATCGTATCCTGCGAGACTGCTTGTTTCACACCTAGCTGCACCTCAAGCTTTCAGATCGCTAGCACTCAGGCTGTGATCAACTCTCAGGAACTCTCACCCCAATCCTCCCCGTACACATGTGCCTATACGCATCCAGCAACCTCGCTGGTGCCTTCTACACCCTACGAACAGATCCCCGAGAACTTATCTGTTCAGCCAACCGCGCAGGGCGTTTGTTCACCATTCGAACAAACAGTCAAAGTCGATGGAGTACTCAAATATTCATGGCCATCAGCCCATGACATGAGCTCAGCTTTCGGTCGCCCAGCCGTGACATCACCGCACCACAATATGAAAATGGGTGGTGTACACCATACAGGACAAAGTACTAGCCCTCAGCCAGCCCAAATATTGCCTTCGAGGACCCAGCAGTTATCTATGGGAAACGCACCCATGATGGTCCACATATCACCCTCAGATATCATCTCACAACCATACCAAACGAACCAGGGTACGGTAGGGAAGACCACATCGAAGCCACGTAAATACACCAGCCGACCTGGCAAGACACCGCCTCATGAGCGCCCCTACGCTTGCCCGTCAGAGAATTGCGACAGACGGTTCTCTCGCTCCGATGAGCTTACGAGGCACATCCGAATCCATACCGGACAGAAACCGTTCCAGTGCCGTATCTGTATGAGGAACTTCAGCCGTAGCGATCATCTCACGACCCACATCCGAACCCATACCGGTGAGAAACCATTCTCCTGCGAGACATGCGGACGAAAATTCGCTCGCAGCGACGAGAGGAAACGACACAGCAAAATTCATCTCCGACAGAAAGTAAAGAAGGAGGTAGAATCAATGAAAAACCTGAACACTTGTGGATATCAGCAAAGCCCAGCGGCTGCATCATCTCCACCTATGCCTGTTAGTGCCGCATCTGTGGTTACTACTTCTTAAACATTTCCTTGAACGATCCCGTAATTGTGATCTGTTTTCTGTTGTTTGTTTTTGCACCACCCCTCTGCGAAGACGATATTGCCTCGTCGTGCGGTTCGACGTGGCCGTTCGGCGCCGGCCGGTAATGGTCGGCCACCGAAGAAGCGGCAGCGATATCTGATGCGAGACGCCTATCATCTTGAACTGGTGAGAGTGAGTAGCACAGTGATGTGCAACTTGAAAGTGAATTGACTGACTCAAAGAATATTCGACGTCTTGCACAACTCTGATATCAGTGAAAAATCCATCATTTCATGTTTTTGGTGGGAATTCTTTTGAAATATGTTCACATTCTTGATTGTCGCGCTACAGAGTATACTGCTATGTCATATTTTGTATGTTTTGATTTTAAATGACTTTTAAACGATAAAAAGTATAACCTGGTTGATCCTAGTTCCATTCAATTTTTACGTGCTAAATTCGATTTGTATTCAGAACAACATTTTTCGGTAACTATGACTTGATATTTGTTTGTATTAAAGAAGTTTATTTTATGCTGCGCATAAGATAGCTCATTGTGCAGGGCACACGCATACACTGCTTCCAATATTCAAAATTAAACTTGTATAAGCTGCTGGTCAGTTGTATAGCTCTTTATTTTCAAATACATTTTTACCCAAAAAGTTATTCAAATTTGAAATGTTTTTAACTTACAAATATGTTTCTACATTCAAATTCTGACACGAAACACTTCCTTTTAAAGAATTCGATTTCAAATTCAACAACATTTCATTGCATTCGAAAAGTCTAGATGACTTTGTGTAATTCATTCATACATTTCTTAACTATTTGCTATACTTCCTATGATAATAATTTACGTAGTATTTGTTGTGGATTTGTGGCCGAATGGCGTGTATTTGAGACCAAAATCTTGCTTGCTACTGCCAATTTAGCAGCCAATATTTATTTCTAGATGAAATTAAAACATTGCTTCAAAATAACAACTCATGTTAAAACTCAGTCAATCTGTTAAAATGCAATTTTCGTTTTTTTAATATATCTACGCAAAAATTAGTACCTGTATAAATGTTGATATGAGCAAATATTCTGCATGCATCTGAAGACGAAACAAATGCTGCGAGAATTACAAATATTTATGTACCACTTTGTTGATTCCATTATTTTTTGAGTTATTTTTTTATATGTCTACATGTTTGTATTTAAGATACAATTTTGTCTCGATATGTTCAATTTAATGGAGCCGTGGTTTTGTAATTTTGTAAAATGTTGAACACGATACCCCAGTTTCAAAGATTTAAACAAAAACAGAAAGATCATCGCTTGTCACTTTGCCAGTGCCTATAACATAAGATCCGTAACTCATCTGGACTAAATAGATACGATTCGGGTGTTGTCTCGTTATCCAGAAAGCGAATATAACATATGAATTAAGTGTGCTCAAATTGTCATTTTTTATATTTTTCGTTAACAAAGACACATTGTAAAATGTCACTTTTTTGAATGTCAAATTGATAAAGTAAGCTTTTGAAGCATCGCTTTTAAATGCATTGCACCTGATTATTATTTTGTAGCTGCACAAGAACATACGTGTTTGTCATATTTCAATGTTAAGGTAAATCTGTAACAGTAATATATATATATATGTCTCTGCTGACTACATTTTATTTATATATTTGTTATTTCTGTTGGACAGCTGTCTTTATTACTACTAAGAGATATACAAAATATCACTATTGAGAGTATTGAATCACACTGTTACTCAAGCTCAAGCTTCTAATTCAATTTTTTGTGAACAAAGAAAATCGTATGTGCCTATTCATAAAGATGGGAGGAAATCGAAAGAAGACAGTCGTGCATCGGAACTATTTTGCAAAATATTCAGACGAAATTTATTCCAATAAAATGATCATTTCACTACTATGTTTTCCTAGTCGCCAGGTTTGATGTGTTTATTTTTCGTATTTCATTTCGATTCGCTTTTCTCAAAAGAAAGCCGTTTAGCGTCTGGTGCCTAAGTTGGAATGTTTGTTGTAAAAGATTTGATTTGATTTTACATATGTAAATAGATATCTTTATATTTATACACATCAGAAATTTGTTATATCGTATCTTTGATACTATGCATTAGCAATGTTGCTAATCATTTCACTCTTATTACACAAGTCATCGTTATGTCCTGCAAAAACTGCGCATGTACATACTCGCGATGTCTGTTAACATGGTATTGTATACCAGGCCTATAATGATGTGAAGGGTGGTATAGAGCTGGAGAAAAAATAATAAAATATTTTTGTCATGAAGTGCACAAAATCAAGAATTTATCCATCTTAAAATGTTGATCATTTCTGTGAAATATTCGTGAGTTGATATGATGCAGAGCAGTGTATGGATGTTGGAAGTAAAGTGAATATAGCAGAGAATGAGAGGAGAATGAAACCGAGTTTACGAATTCTAAAATGAGTGAAATTAATGATTATTTCCATGAAACCTTCATGAACTGAATATGTTAGAGTATAGAAGGAAAATGATTGATTGAAGAGGGGAATGCGTGAGCGAATTCATTCTCATCTTCTGAGCTTGCAGAAGAATGGTTAAATGTGCTTGGAAAAAGTTCCAAAAAAGCTCTGAAAAACCAAAAGTAAAGACAACATTACTTAGAATGTACTGAAATTTAAAATAAAGAAAACATTTTATTAAGCCCTTTCCATCATCTGGTCAAAATTCCTGGACAACATTTGCAGAAGTGTCTGGTTTGGAATATGTAATGTGGAGCATCAACATAATGATTTCAAATAACATTACATTTATTATGAATGTGAAGGAATGGGTTATACATACAACATGAGTGAATCGCAGGACTTCTTATTCTTCACATAAATTATCAAAACGTGGGAGTATATTCAGACAAAAGTTCATATATC
>JARBES010000119.1:1427097-1437607 GCA_030265145.1 Strongylocentrotus pallidus
GCGTCAGTGTATCTCAAGGTGATAAGGATTCTTGCAAAATGTTTGTTAAGATATGACGCGGTAACAATCCCTAGTTCCCCCCCCAAAAAACTGCAGTTTTTAAACCTATATCTGAATGACAACGAGCTGCGAGCAACAAAGGTCGTATATGTATTCACTTAGCTCTGTTTTATGAGACACAGAAATGTGAAGTGTATTATACTTTATAAAGTTATCATTAAAAAAACGCCAGCGGTTTTGCCGCATCATATATAACAAAGGCTTCATTCATTATTTGGCATGTTCTTGAACATTGTATATTTGCATACATGATGTGTCTTAATCAGCTAAGGTATTATCAACATTATGTTGGTTTATATTTTTATGTTTAGTATGTTTTACTTATTCAACTTGTAAGTTAAGTATGTAAAGTGCTTAGAAACAACATGTAAATTAATTGCTTTATAAATGTAAATTATTATTTTTCTTGTTATTGTTATTATTGTTGTGGTTGTCGCTTGATGTTATTATCATTATTAATATTATTATTATTATTATTAGCATTAGCATCAGCGGTAGTAAAGTACTATTTTTATTATCATTATAATTATTTTATTCAAACAGGGATTAAAGTTCGTGCATTGGCTGTAGCATGGGCTCGTAAGGACCACGCCCTGGCTGAGACCTTCCTTCAGGACTCTGAAACCTTCACCATGGCAGAGATCCTGAAGGCTCTTAACCTCCTGGATGCAGGGCGTAGGATGCGGGAGAAAGAGCGCCACCTCAGGCAGCTTCAGGTCCAGATACAGGAGAAGGTCAAAGTCAACCCTAAGAAGATGTCAAAGGTCAAATCGGATATTGACAACTTCAATGCCACCAAGCCTAAGGTAAACTATCTGTTTTGACAAATGAAATATAGAAGTTTTATAATAAAAATCATGGTTAATTCCACTTTGCATTCAGTGAGAGTTATATTGCCTCAGGCTTTAGGATGCTTTTAAATTCAAGGTAGTATGTGTTATGTGAGTGAGCTATAAAGTCTACTACTACTACTATAGGGCTAAGAATATATGTCTAATTGTGACTTAATGTATGTGGAATCAAACTCCTAAAGAAAATTTGTGCAAGGGAATATGATAGCATACATTTACGAGCTACAAACACAGGACAAATAAACCATTTAACAAGCAAAAAGATTTGAATTGCTTTGTTTTAATTGGCTACTGTGTTTATTTGCATGACAGGTTGGTTCAGTAAGTGGAGCGCTGAGTCGTCATATCCGTCGTTGGGTGCGCAGTCTGACCAGTGCTCAGCTGGAATTCTACGCTCTGCACTACCCCAAGGAACCATGGAAAACTCTGGCTGATATTTGCCATCTTAATCCAAAGAAGGTAACATTAATTTCCCTAATTTTTCTATATTTCATACTTCAAGGTACCTACGGTACATGTTTGTAACATATCAACTTTCATTCTTAAATGGGTACAAAATTGTAGAGTTTTGAACTTTCAGCAAGACTTTCATTATTGTTTAAGGAAATGGGGGGTAAAGAAACACCAATTTATGTAAACTCTATTATTTTGCTATTTTCTGAACTAAAATTCTTTCTGATGATATTTGTAGTTTCAATCTTTTATAATAAATTCTATTCCATGTATATTGTGTTCAGACATGTGTATTTTATTAGCAACGTAGCAATGAAAACAAATATTGATGCCAGTTGAAGAAGAAAAGTTAATTAGTTTATTCTTTGAATAATTGCCTGAATAATTCCTTTCATAAAATATATATATGTTTATAATGTAGGACTTTCCTGAGAAGCCATGGTTCCTGCCATACTGCTTTGGTGAGCCAGCACCAAGTGAGAGCTTGGTTGCAAAGTGTGCTGGGATGAATGCTGAAAACATCAATGAATTGGTAAAGGGAGTAGATGTTCCATACACTCATATCAAGCAGTTCACCGTCAATCTGACAGAGGAGAGCAAGGAACGTATAGCATCATACGAGGAGAAAGTCGACACCCTCCTGTGGTGAGTGCAATCAATCATTTGTGACCCATTCATCGAATGTAGCTCTTGTCACTTTACTGGCATGGTTTTGCATCCCACCGCTGCCACCGTCATAGGAGACAATGACATTTCAATCTCAATATGTGCCATGTTAATGTTGGCAGACTTGACAGTCATGGAGTTTTGGACAAACACTGCAGGACTATAGTTTTAATGATACTTCTCTGAAAACAAAGTAATTACTAGACCTAATGATTACATCCAGCTATACCTCTTGAGTTCTAAAATACCATTTCATCATTAGAATCCAAGATTATCTACTATAATGATCCCTATAGGCAAGCACAACAGAATCATTTAAAACTCTGTTGAAGACCTATCTTTTTGTAAATTGTTAATTTTGTTCCAGCTGTTTAGTGACTTTTTTGGTTATTGTATCATGTACATATTTAATATTTAATTTAATTTTCATTTAATTTTCATTTTTAAATTTGTATTAACTGAATGTACAATCTATTACATGTAAGCTACATGTGTATAGGATTTGCATATCATTATTGTTGTTTGTAATTAATTATTTTCATGTATCAGGCATAACTGTTTTCTATTTCCTTCTTTTCTAAGCGCATAGGGACTTTCTTTGTGTTAGTGATATGCGCTATACAAATAACGTTCATTATTATTATTATTATTATATTCTCTATCTCTTTCTAGGTACTATGAGGATCTGCATTGCCCTAAGGTAGATGAGGTGATCTGCCGTCGTATCAGCGATGGGGAGGCAGTGACTCTACCCTCAGGCAAGCTGATTGAGAGGTTGCTTTTGATGAAGACCCAAGGAATTGGAGCCTGCGTCATGGAGTCTCTCATCCCAGAGGCAGCAAAGAGGCTCAAAACCATGAAGTGAGTTTACAGCTCAGTAACTGATATACAAAACGAGAATGTAGGTGTTGTCCTCGAGTGATTTAAAGGCATCGTTTAACCATGTTAAATCAGAGATGCACGCACCTACTTGTTATTTGTGTCTGTGATATGGTGTAGTATTGAAGCCCTAAAAACATTGCGCTTCAAAATCTTTGAGTGACCGGTTTTACCATACTAGTTTCCCCAATAGACTGTAGTGTTATGAAAACCTTTAGGAAAACACAAAATTTGGTTTCGATTTCCAATCATAAATATCTTGATAACCAGACAGGCGATCGGCTTGTAAAAGTCATGGAGTTCCTGACTGACCTAAAGGTTTATAATTACCATTGCAGCATGAGCTAAATCAAGGATTTTGTTTCAGAATTTGAGACAAAGTTACCGGATCCCTTTAAGCACTTGTCTGGAGATTTAAAGATCACAATTTTGAGTCGGAGTAAATCACCAATGTCCTTTGGCAAGACATTAATCCGCATTTACCACTCTTAACCCAGGTGCAGTTAATGGATACCGGGTGGGAAGGAATTCCTTCAGAATATTTGTCTGCTTAGTGAACAATCCAAACCTGTAACAAAGCATCTATCTCCGGTTTGGTCAAGTGAAAGCTGTTTAACTTTGAAGCCATATATGATTGATTAAACTGGAAACGATATTTTGTTTTTTTTATCAGGGTTTCCTTGGAGGCTCCTGTAGCTATACTTGGTGATCGTTCTCCTTCCATGGACATTGCCATCAAGACCAGTACTATCATAGCAGGTCTTCTGACTGCCATCACAGATGCAAAACTCTCCTTCTTCTCGAATAAGGACTATGTGCCTGAAAAGATCCCGAAAACCATAACTGAGGTAAGTGTTCAAACCCTCAAACCAAATTTTTTTCATCATGACTTAATAAGGGATTAGCTCTACCGCTGCTCAAACAGTAATTATATTCACATTAATGTGAAAAAAAACTTCTATTGCAATTTAAATATTATGCCAGCTGGTTTCACTGAGAAGGTTATCTACTAAATGCCATACTTTGGTCCAAACCTCTTTGATGTCCAATTACCATTAGAGTAGATCAGAGCTCTTCTAGCAAGCCTAGAATGATGAAGCATTTTTTGTGAAGAATTTAACAAGTATTTGAAAATAAGTAAATTGTTATCACGATATGTTATGATTATAGATACTTGAGATGGCCTCTACTCTGAAGACAGATGGAAGCACGGCCCCTGCAGCCAGTCTTTGGCCGTATTATGAACGCAAGGAGGTTATCAAGACATTCGTAGTTGTGACGGATGAGGAGGAAAACTGTGAAAATAATGGCTATCGGTAAGTTCAAGATTAGATGTAAATTTTATTGGTTGAGCAATATAATTATGCACAAATTTACAAAATCATAATGTGAAGGAAATCGGGGACTTCTTCATTAGTTTGTACCTGTTTCACCAAAGGAATATGGAAATTGTTCAGAAAATATTTGAAATCTAGTGAATGAATAGTTACATCATTTTTTTATCTCATCAAAAACAGACCAAATGGTTCTGAGTCTAAATATAAGAGATATAAAATAATGTGGGTATACTGGAGGTGTATTATGTACACAGTCTTTAGATTCATAGATTGTCTTTGGCGTTATGTTACTAGTTATATGTCCATCCTTTATCAATTTCAGCTCAATTGTCTCATAACACACTGGCTAGGTGTGTGCTAAATATTTTTCACAGACCATTCTAAACAAATTATCTAAATGCATACATGTTGGCACACATGCATAGCTGTTGCCTCTATCTTTTTCATTGATTATACATCATTGTACATTTTATGCACCGAATACCAAGATATACTCTGTTTCTTTCTCTACCTGAAGCTTCCAAGCACTATTCAAGAAATACAGGGAAGAGGTGTACAGCGATGCCAAACTGGTCTTCATCTCCTTCCTTCACAGCCAGCACGCTGAGGGTCAGATGGTCAGTCAGCTGACCGCTGATGGTATCCACCCCATGCAGTTCAAGTTCAGTCGTCACCGGCCTGATCTGACCAAGCTTGACAGCGTCCTGGGTCTACTGTCCACTTCGACCGGTGATTTCAAGAAGAAGGTGGACCGAATGGCCCAAGAAATGACCGATGCTCAGACCAATGCTCAGAAACAGGCTGAACCATGAATGAGTCCCTCATTACAAAATAATTGCAATTAAATTCATCAATTAAGCACACCGTTACTAACATTATCCAATCAAAAGCATGCACTAATTGTCGTCTCCAAAATGGGGCTGTTGAAATATTATGAGCAAATTCTTTGTTATACCAACTGTTCTTTTTGACCTGTCTGACTAGCCATTATCTGATAATCTGTGATCTGTATTGTTGCCACCTGTTCTGCAGAAGCCTTATCATGATCAGCTTGATTATTGTTTCCTGTTAGTCATCTTGGCAACACTAAAAACAGGAAGGTGATTAAACTTGAAACAAGTTCTAGTCTGGATTCTAGACAGATTGTGTCCTTTTAGATCCTCCTTTCGATATGCAGTGGTAAATCGCTGCATACAAATAAATAAATTATGTACCAGGTAAGTGTACCTTACTACACAGAGCTCAGTGAATACACGTTTGACCTTTGTTACACTCAGTACCATATCATATCTGAACAAGCTATTAGAGTGCAAATCAAACCTGGGAAATATAAACTAAATCACTTTTGCTTCTTTCTTCTCAACATATGTATGAACACAGTGTTATGTATGGGAACATCTGTAGACGCAAAAATTAAGTTGTATTAGTTAGCAAGGCAGTCAACTCCTACAGAATTTCTTGTCGAACCTGAAATAGATTCAAGCCATATGATATTGATATAGTGCTCGATTTTTTGTATCAATCTACAAACATTCCTAAAGAGCATTCTTACAATAATTTCATTTTTACATTTGCCACAAAAATCCTTTTATTACGTTTTCTGTTTATATTTTGTTATTTATATATATGTAGTGATGAACATTTCTTACATCTTGTTAAAGTGCAATTGGTATACTACTTTTGTATGATGAAGTGTTACAAATTTTGTTCATTTTTTAAACCTTAGATTTTTCTAATAGAATGAGAATAGTATAAATGAAATTTATCATAGAAGTACAGTAATTACGTGTGAAACGATTGAAAATGCCTTGTAATTCTTCAGGTTTTTTTTTAATAGTGTGATTTATGAGTGAACAATATATTTGCAATATTATTTTCGATACGATATCCGCAATGAGTAATATATTTAGCATTAATATATTGTTGCCATTATCATGTATTTTAATTGTTATCATAGCAAGTGCTATTCTAAAAATCTCATACCGGTACTCATATTATTTGCTAAACTACTTAGGTAATGTTGCCTTTCATCATTTTATCACAGATCAAACGTTAATGTTTAATTCTACAATAACAATAACGATGATGGTTCGATAATACAATGAAGTTGGGAGAGAATTTTATATACATCTCGTGAGTTTATATAGTCTACGTACATTTAAGTGTAATAAACAACATGCAATTTTGTTATTTTTCATTAGCTATTTGTGTGCCATTTGAATTATTGATGGGTCTCATTACTCACAATTAGCATAAACTAGATAGGGCATTTGCATTATGAAATTGGTTTTGTGTGATTTTCAAGTATTGCACCTTTGGATTCTGTTACAATCTGTGTATCAATGATTCAATAATGGAGAGGGAGAGAGAGAGGGAGGGAGAGAGAGAGAGAGAGAGAGAGGGAGTATAAAACTGAGTATTAGACTTTTGGATTCTGTTACAATCTGTGTATCAATGATTCAATAATGTAGAGAGAGAGAGAGAGAGGGGAGAGAGAGAGGGGAGAGAGAGAGAGAGAGGGAGAGGGAGAGGGGGAGAGAGGGAGAGGGACACACACACGTACACACAGAGAAAGAGTCACCAATTGAAGGAAGGATTGCTTTGTGCAACACAATGGCTTTGCAAAACAACCCATTTCCAGTCTTGAATAAGCCTCGGTCACAAATGCCCTTACGAACTGCTGCGAACGCCGTACCAACAATTTTTAGACAATGGAAATTCGGGAAGACAATGGAAAAACAGGGAGATTCGTACAACCTTTGTGACCATAGCTTTAGCTCCATGATAATGTTGCTCAGTGAAGCGTGTATAGAGTTATATGTAAACAGTTTATCATTTAAAAGCATGTAACTTCTGTTTTATAAAAAGCATGGACTTATATTTATACAGCTCATGGCTTGTTCACAATCACCATTTGTTGTCAGGCTTCTATTTTTCTTGGACATACTGTAGTATGCAGAAGCAACTGTTTCATAAAAACACCACTGAGAAAATTATAAATATAAGGCTCATAGTTTGTTCACAATTACTGTTTGTTTTCAGTTTTCCTTGGAGGACTCTCTCTCTCTCTCTCTCTATATATATATATAGAGAGAGAGAGAGAGAGATTACACACACACACACACACTGTTTGCAGAAAAAACATTTTCTTTTCTCATTTTCTAACAAAATTAAGAAAATGCAAGGAAAATGACAAATAGATAAAGAAAAAAGCCATAGAGGTGGTGCCCAAAAATTGTGGCGTTCACATATGGGCGTCTTCTTGTTTGGCTCAAAATGATTCAGAGGGATCACATGTCCTCCCAAACCCCCACTTAATATTCAGGTAAATAGGAGGCGCGATAGCTCAGTTGGGAGAGCAGCGGTCTCGTAATCCGAGACCTGGGTTCGAAACCAAGGCGATGCACTAGTGCCCTTTGGTAAGGTATTTATCCTCATTACCAGGTCCCTCAGCCGTCTGGTTGCTTAATAACAAGCATTTATGCTTTCTTAGCAGTCAGGTAAAATAATCACCACTATATCAAATACATTAAAAAATCAAATATTACACTCAAGAGCATAGTATTGCATGGTTATTTTAATCAGATTTAGACATTTATTTAAAAACTTTAGACCACATTTTTAGGCTATGCACTTTCAGTTTCGTACTGATAACTCCTCTCAGCATCCAAATCATTGATTCAAGAAACATTCATAAGTACAAGTTTGCTGATATCCTAGTAAAACGTGTGAATCAAAATGAACAGGTGTTTGATATTGGAGAACTTATTCTTACAAAGGTTTCATGAAACAATGCCTTTGAATCCTGTTATTTCTTTATGCCCATCTCTCCTTCAAACTACTTCATGTTAAGTACTAATAACTTCCTACTCTTATCATTCAAACCTCATATATATATCATGATCTTGATCTATTCATTTGTCTCTCCTTACAACCCTCGACTTCCTTTAGCTGCATGTATATATTTGTTTTCCTTATTTGAACAAGAACAGACAAGAAGGCTATATCTGCGACTTCATCTCACTCATCAAGTCCATACAGCTGCATTTCACTTCCTTAACATTGATTCAGAATATCATCTATTTAAGATTTTATACAGGCTGCAATCCTATTTTTTGCAGCTTCATTTCAGGGAAGATTCCTTTACTAATAGCCTCGTGTTCCTTAACAATATAATAAGCTTTGTTTGTTTACTGTCTGCATTCATCCACAAAATGTAGCTACAAGAGTTTCATTTTCAGATCATAATGGCAAACGACATTACCTTGCCCCCGTCCATTCTCTCTCCTATATACTCCTCCTCCACTCTTGACCACCCCTTTCCCACCTCTGACCATGTGCTGTGCCATGTCCATCTCCTTTCCCTCCTCGCATGTCTGTCATCACGCACTCCTTCATATCTTTTATAATTCAGCCATATCCTAATTTCATCTTCAACTTTGATATTGCACTATCCACAACTCCAGCCTTTTCGGTTGCTTACGTAAGTTTTTTCCTTCTTCTTTTTTTCTTTGGTCCTTGTAGGACTATGAAAGAGGCTTTAGGAAATCAACTTAACACTATTTCAATAATCCTGATGGATCAATTATTAAGATTGTAAACAGTACAATGACAGGTTACCTAATCAAAACATAACGGCATTCCAAAAGGCACTGAAATAGCTGTTAAGCTGACTTCTTGATAGTTGTTGAAATTGCGTCAAATTTCTAGCTTTTCAGCCTTTCCTAGTTTTTTAAAGGACAAGACTTCTTCCCCGTTCGTCTTCAGCCTTCCGTGCTACATGTTCAGCTATATTTCCTTCCTCTGACAACGTCTCCGTTGCGATTTTCTCTCATCCCTTCAATTCCTTGATGGATCAATACCTATCATTATTATGTGCAATTTTCAGTTTTTCTGAGAAATATACTTTTCCCCTTGGATACTATGTGGACACACTGCTTTGGCATCATATCATGTTAGATGGAAAGTTCTACCTTTAAAATCAATATACCTCTAACTATATTCTGCCATAAAATTCAATTTTAGTTTACCTGTCCATAATGATAATGACCAACACCTGATGAATCTAAAATCAAATCTAGAAATTGTATCATGATTAGGATTTTTTCTGCAGTATTGTGATCTCAAGTATAGCTTGACAAACAATCCTAAAGTATGATACTAACAGTGGCTGAGGCATATGACTAAAACAAAATCCAGTCAAAAGAAAGCCTGAAAAAAGCACACTATTTAATCTAGGGTGGTTCAGCTTATATCTGCTTTTATAGCAGAAAATAAATATATCAATAATTAAATAAAAGCCCAATATTTAGTATATTATATATATTCAAAAAGTTAGCATGATTAAGTACTTTTCAAGAGGAATGTTAAGAAATATTAAATATTAGTACTGCTTCCATGGCTTATCTACACGATCTATTGTATCTCCATAGTAAAGACTTTCTTCTCATGTCTATCAATATTTAAGAGCACCAATTATACAAACAAAAATCAAGTAAAATGCGGTTAATTAAAGTTTCCCAAATACATTTCATCTTAAAAATAGCATAAAATGGAAGACCGATTGTAATTTGATTTAAGTAGCCCAGGGAATGTAGTGGCCCAAACGACACATCCAGAACAAAAGAAAAGGGTAATAGTTAGTGATGTCAGTTTCTTATACTTTAACTTCTGACTTCTGACAGTGATGGAATGCTAATACAGGGAGTAGTCTGGACAGGTTAATGGTCTTTGCCTCTCCCTTATATCCACTTCATCACAGTGGACGCAATATTTTTACATTTGTCTCATTTGACTATTTTCTGTTCAATGTTCTTGTTAAATTGTTTATATCTTCATACATTGTATTTTTAAAAGATGTGATTACCGGTAAAAGAATTTGAATTTGAATTTGAAGGAAAAAAAGAAGATGTTTTTGCAGTCAGTCTGGATGTGTCTCTTCTTGCCGATACATTTCATTTAAAGGGGGTGTAGCATGACAAGACTATGTGTCTTTCCCATGGCCTGACTCGGGACCAATCAGGTATAATACAACTACGGACGACGCGACCGCAGATTCACGTGCATGCAACATACCTGAAACCAAAGTGTGAGGAGAACTTCGGTCTGTTTCACAAACGCTCACTGACTGTTAATCAAGTCCATTAGTTACGTGCAGTTGTCCAAAAGAAGTCCTAGTCCAAGTATTTGCCATGCTACACCCCCTTTAAGTACCTTAAATATTAATTTACTATGTCCACCTTACTCCACTTGAGATGCTCAAGC
>JARBES010000119.1:1702969-1715198 GCA_030265145.1 Strongylocentrotus pallidus
GATGGGCGTTTTCACGGCCGATATTTTATGGGGGCAATACTGCCCACCCCCCCCCCCCCCCCGGCCGTACTAAGACCTCAAATAGCCCGGCCTTTTTAGGGTTAAAGATTGAAATAAATTGAGAAATTATATATAAAAAACGATACTACAGAACAATGTTAGCATTATATCGATTGTTATACAGATGAAAATGAGAAAAAGTGAAAATGTTCAGTGGACACAACGTGGAGCAATACTTACATGAAAAAGAGAAACCGAGAGTACGCAGTGTGGTGATTTGTGAATACCTTTGAGATGAGATTCCAGTCCGCCGCCCTGTCTAGTTCCACAGTTGTGTAACCTATGTTCAGAAAATAGTGATGGAGGTATTTGACAAGTTGGGTGTTAAAGTAAAGAGAAATAATTACAGAGAGGAATACATACAGAGGCTGAACCCCCGGGGGCAGGGGGTACACTGTGCCCCAAACACTTTTTCAAGGACCCCAAAAGTGGTCCCTTTTACATAGAAAAAGTGCCCCTTTTTAAACTTGGTAAGAAGTGCCCTTTTTTTCTTCGACAAGTTCCCATTTTCCTTTGAGACGATATATTGTTTAACTTTGTAAGAAGTGTTCCTTTTTACATTAAAAAATGACCATTAACTCGGCAATAAGTGTCCTTTTACCATTATCTTAAGTGCCTTTTTTAATCTCTAGTATGTGCCCTGTTCAGGTACGAGAAGTACCCCATTTCACTTTTGATAAATGTCACTTCACCTGTGATAATTGCTCTATTCATATATGAAAGATGCCCCTTTCACTTTGACCTGTGCCCCTTCTTTTTTTAATAACTACCAATTTTATACTCAGATAATCGCACTTTTTTATTTTTACATGTGTCCCTTTTCTTTTCTAATAAGTGCCCCTTTTCTTTATGATATGTGCTCCCATTAAAAAAAAACAAAACAAAAAACCCTTCCTCTTCTCATAAATTTTCCTTATCATCTCTGATAAATAACTATTTTCTGGTACGAGAAGTTACTCCTTTTTACTTCAGATGAAAACACCGGGAAAACTACTCCCTTTCCCTAGCTTGGTATTGTTAAAGCTTTGAAAATGAACACATTCTGAGTCGAAGAGTTAGAGCTGACGGTGGAAGTGGAATGTCTCTTTAGACGATGCTCCCGAAAAACGATGTAGACCACAACAAAATGGAAAATTGCCTTTAACAGTTCATTGCATAGCACACAACTTTTTAATTTGCTTTATCCGATTATACATCTTACGAATTGCGGTAAGTTCCAAGTGTTAAAGGTCAACTAAATAATGATACTGGTGATAACTTATAAGATAGTGACAACAAAATAAAAAATAATATTAATAGTAGTAATTAAATGCAATTAAAAAATATGTTAATGATAATAGTGGTACTAATAACGATGACAATGATGATAGAAGCGGCAAGAGTAATATTAATAACAATAATTATGAAAATTTATGAAAATGATGATTATTTATTTAAGGAGAGGTCTTTTGTCGATGTCAAAATGGATGGTTAATAATAAAGCATGCAATTGTATATTAAAATTTTGCATCTTCAATACAGGTATTCGAATTCTATTCATTGCGACATTCAAAATTCAAAAATAACAATTAGCAACGATAATAAAACTAAACCAATCCTAACTTTCAGTCAAAAAATTTGAGGTAACACCCACGTTTTAACTTTTGCATCCCATCACGCATTTGTATCATTATGCTATACCACTGCGGACTAATTGCATAGAATCATCTAATATGATTTTAATCTATTTTGTAAGAGAGTTGAACAAGAACCTACCAAACACCTGACATCGTCTTCACCCGTCTGCAGCAGTCGATAAGGTAAACCAAGTCTTCCTCATCTGTGCACTTCACCATGTTAAGATCTAGACGATGCAGGTTCTTGGTTTGTTTTCTGATAAGAAGACCCAGTCCTCTCATCGTCTCTTTCGATACACGGTTCTTCACTGATGGGAATGATGACGGTGCTGTAAGGTTGATGTGTGTGAGCTGCTGTCCTCCGGTCCGACGAAGACCAGCCGTGATCTGAGGGACGTCTCTCTCTGCATTACCGATAGTAATATCGATATATTTCAAGGCAGGGAGCGATGAGAGCAAACCTTGATAGCTTTGTGACGTCACTCTCTCGGCTGATAGCTTTGTGACGGGTGGAAGCTCAGGGGGAGATGGAAGGAAGCTGAGAGAGGAGTCTGAAATGGTGAGCTGGTTCAGTGAGGTGAAGGATCTAAGACAGGACCAAATCCTGACAGTAATCTCAGAACATAACTGGCATTCATCTACGACGAGTTGACTATTATCCTGGAATTAGAGAGTAATTTAATATGTAAGTCATATAAGATACACCAAAAGCAGTACACGGATAGAATTTCAAGGAATGGACACGTCTTTATATTTTCCATTAACTTTTAAGAGATAACAATCCAGGCTTATCGATACCCATGACACCAGTTGACCTGAATTCATGGTCAATAATTCGTAATTCATCTCTCTACAAATTTGTTACATAAAACGCTCTATACTTTTTGTTTTAATCTAAAGTTGTCATGGTTATGTGGCCAATCAAACAATCTATTTCGCTTGCATACACGTGAATCTGCAAAAGGCTGGTAGATTTTTTCAGATATGCACCCTAATCCTTATTCCGAAAACATCGTTCATTATATTTTGTTGTATAAGTATTATTATTAGAGGTAGTATTGAACTTCAGTTTAATGTTCAATCTTTTTAAATCTGTTGTCATCACAAGCATACGCACAATTAACTTGTACATGCAGAACCTACATCCGCTCCCTGCAGTACTCCTCATCAATCTATAACAAATTAATGTAACATTGTCAAAAGTATATCCTTGCACACGTGTAGTGTAAAAAAATATACCTAGTAGGTTACTTACATGAAAGACAATCGCCATGACCGAGTTTTGTGAGATAAGAAGCTCTCTGATGTGAAGTTCTAGTATACCGCCTGCTTTTGTACCACAGCCAAGAAACCTGCAACATATCAATAAAATGTAAGATTGCTTAGAAAGGACGAATGGATAGAATTGTAGATGAGTAAATTTAATAATTGTGCATTGTGAAATAAATGAATAAACATACAAATAAAGAGACTTTAGATACAGATTAGGTGTCGAATGCCCAATGTAAATGCATCTGTTCATTACAGTATGTTTGATACTGTTTGCGTTATAATCAGGTTATTATGGTTATTACTTGTCACATCAATATTCTTGTTCTTATCAGTAGACCTATTATTACCATTGACTGACTCAAGTTTTGTATAATAAACTCACATTAGATGATTCAGTGTTTTCACATGTCTCAAAGACTCAACGAGTTCAACCAAGTCTGCCTCCTTACTGCAATTCACTCCTGATAGCAAAAGCCACTGCAGGCTCTTGGTTTGTTGTCTGATCAGATGACCTAGTCCTCTCATCGTCTCTGTCGATACACTCTTCTTCTCTGGTGGAAGTGATGACGGTGCTTCAAGTGTTATAGTTGTGAGCTGCTGCCCTCCGGTCCGACGAAGACAAGCCGTGATCTGAGGTATGTCTCTCTCTGCATCACCGATAGTGATATCGATATCTGTCAAGCCAGGGAGCGATGAGAGCAGACCTTCATAGTTTCGTGACGTCACTCGCTCGACTGATAGCTTTGTGACGGATGGAAGCTCAGGGGTAGAAGGAGGGAAACTGAGAGAGGAGTCTGAAATGGTGAGCTGGTTCAGTGAGGTGAAGGACCCAAGACAGGACCAAATCTTGACAGTAATCTCAGAAGATAAGTGGCATTTATTCACGACGAGTTCACCATTATCCTGGAATTAGAGAGTAATTTAATATGCAAGTCATATAAGAAACAACAAAGCAGTAAACGGATTGATTTTCAAGGAATCGACCCGTCTTTTTTAATTTTTCATTAGCATTTAAGAGATCAAAATCCAAGCCTAACAAAACCCATGACACCAGTTGACTTGAATTCATGGTGAATAATTCGTAATAAATCTCTACAAATTTGTCACATAAAACGCTCTATACGTTTCTTTAATCATAAAAGCCAGGCTTCCATGGGCCGAGTTGTCATGGTTATGTGGCCAATAAAACAGTCACTTTCGCTTGCATTCACGTGAATCTGCAAATTGGCTGGTAGATTTGTATAGATAGGCACCCTAATTCTTATTCCGAAAACATCGTTCATTATATTTTGTTTTATAAGTATTATTTTTAAAGGTAGAATTGAATTTCAGTTTAATATTCAATCTGTTGTCATCGCAAGCATAATCATAATGTACTTGTACATGCAGTACATACATCCGCTCCCTGCAGTACTTCTCATCACTCTATAACAAAGCAATCTTACAATGTCAAAAGTATATCCTTCCACCCGTGTAGTAAAAATTATACCTAGTAGGTTACTTACATGATTGACTTACATGATTTATGATCAGAAGACCCAGTCCTCTCACCGTCTCTGTTGATACACTCTTCTTCTCTGATGGAAGTGATGACGGTGCTTCAAGTCTTATAGTTGTGAGCTGCTGTCCTCCGGTCCGACGAAGACAAGCCGTGATCTGAGGTATGTCTCTCTCTGCATCATCGATAGTGATATCGATATCTGTCAAGCCAGGGAGCGATGAGAGCAGACCTTCATAGCTTTGTGACGTCACTCGCTCGACTGATAGCTTTGTGACGGATGGAAGCTCAGGGGTAGAAGGAGGGAAACTGAGAGAGGAGTCTGAAATGGTGAGCTGGTTCAGTGAGGTGAAGGACCTAAGACAGGACCAAATCCTGACAGTAATCTCAGAAGATAAGTGGCAGTTATTCACGACGAGTTCACCATTATCCTGGAATTAGAGAGTAATTTAATATGTAAGTTATATAAGATACAACAAAGCAGTAGACGGATTGAATTTGAAGGAATCGACCCGTCTTTATTAATTTTCCATTAACATTTAAGAGATGAAAATCCAGGCCGATGAAAACCCATGACACCAGTTGATTTGAATTCATGGTGAATAATTCGTAATAAATCTCTCTACAAATTTGTCACATAAAACGCTCTAAACGTTTCTTTAATCTAAAGCCACGCTTTCACGGGCCGAGTTGTCATGGTTATGTGGCCAATAAAACAACCACTTTCGCTTGCATACACGTGAATCAGCAAATGGCTGGTAGATTTGTTTAGATAGGCAACCTAAGTTATTCCGAAAACATCGTTCATTTTATTTGTTTTGTCATAAGTATTATTATTAGAGGTAGTATTGCATTTCAGTTTTATAATGTTTAATCTTTTTCAATCTGTTGTCATCACAAGCATAAGCATAATTTACTCGTACATGCAGCACCTACATCCGCTCCATGCAGTACTCATCATCACAAAAGATGCCACTATTAGACACGCTCTATAATAAATCATTAGGGACTTTTAGATTCGCACGAAGACAAAAGGTCTATGCTACGATCGACGTCCTGTTAAAGCACTGCCGTGAATGGAAGTACCACGTACCAGTCCACGCAAATCTAAAAGTCCCTAATGTTACAATGTCAAAAGTATTATTCTTACACACGTGTACTAATAAATATACGTAATAGGATACTTACATGAAAGACAATCACCATGAGTGATTTATGTGAGATAGGAAGCTCGCTTACGTGAAGTCCTAGTACATTGCCTAGTTGTGTACCACAGCCAATAATCCTGCAACATATCAATAAAGTTTAAGATTGCTTAGAAAGGAAGAATGGATAGAAGAAATTGCAACCAATTGTAGATGAGTATATTTAAGAATTGAGAATTGTGAAATAAATGCATAAAGTACAAATTAAGAGCCTTTAGATACAGGCTAGGTGTCGATTGCCTATTTTTAGATGAGTACATTTAAGAATTTTGAATTGTGTATTGTGAAATAAATGCATACAGTACAAATGAAGAGTCTTAAGATAGAGACTAGGTGTCGATTGCCCATTGTAAACTAATGTAAACAAAACAAGCCATCTGTTCATTACAGTATCGTTGATACTTATTGCGTTATAATCGAGTTATTATGGTTATTAATGGTTAAATAACTATTATTGTTATTTTAGTAGGCGTATTATAATCATTGACTGACTCAATTTCGGTATAATAAACTCACATTAGATGATTCAGTGTCTTTACATGTCTGCAAGACTCGACGAGTTCAACCAAGTCTTCCTCCTTTCTGCAAATAACTCTGGATAGCAAAAGCCACTTCAGGTTCTTGGTTTGTTTTTTGATCAGATGACCCAGTCCTCTCATCGTTTCTGTCGATACCCTACTCTTCTTTGATGGTAGTGATGATGGTGCTTCAAGTCTTATAGTTGTGAGCTGCTTTCTTCCGGTCCGACGGAGACCAGCCGTGATCTGATGTATATCTCTCTCTGCATCACCGATAATGATATCGATATCTATCAAGCCAGGAAGCGATGAGAGCAGACCTTCATAGCTTTGTGACGTCATTCTCTCAGTTGATAGTTTTGTGACGGATATAAGCTCAGGTGGAGATGGAGGGAAACTAAGAGAGGAATCTGAGATGTTTAGATGGTTCAGTGAGGTGAAGGATCTGAGACAGGACCAAATCCTGACAGTCATCTCAGAAGATAAGTCGCATTTTTTTAGGACGAGTTGATCATTGTCCTGGAATTAGAGAGTAATTTATTATATAAGCCATATAAGATATTTAAAAAGCAGTAACGGATTGAATTTCAAGGAATAAACTCGTCTTTATTCATTTTCCATTAACATTTAAAGATGAAAATCCAGGTCTATCGATACCTACGATACTAGTTAATTTGAATTCATTGTCAATAATTCGTAATGCATATCTCTACAAATTTGTTACATTAAACGCTCTACACGTTTCTTTAATATAAAGCCACGCTTTCTTGGGCCGTGACGCTGTGTTGTCATGGTTATGTGGCAAAAAAACAAACAATCACTTTCTTTGCATACACGTGAATCTGCAAATGGCTGGTAGTTTTGTTTAAATAAGCACCCTAATTCTTTTTCCGAAAGCATCGTATATTATATATGTTGTCATAAGTATATTTTTAGAGGTAGTAGTGAATTTCAGTTAATTTTCAATCTTTTGAAATGTGTTGTCATCACAAGCATTAGCATAATTAACTTGTACATGGAGCACTTACATCCGCTCCCTGCAGTACTCATCATCGCAAAAGAAGCCATTATATCTATCTTTTAGACACGCTCTATAATAAATCAATGTTACAATGTCAAAAGTATATCCTTGTTCACGTGTAGTAACATACTTAGTTGGTGACTTACATGAAAGACAATCACCATGAGTGATTTCTGTGAGATAAGAAGCTCGCTTACGTGAAGTCCTAGTCTACCGCCTGTTTTTGTACCACAACCAAGAAACCTGCAACATATCAATAAAGTGTAAGATGGCTTTAAAGGATAAATGGATAGAAGATATTGTACCCATTTGTAGATGAGTATATTTAAGAATTGTGAATTGTATATTGTGAAATAAATGCCTAAAAATACAAATGAAGAGCCTTTAGATAGAGGCTAGGTGTCGATTGCCCATTCGTAGATGAGTACATTTAAGAATTGTGAGATGTGTATTGTGAAATAAATGCATAAAGTACAAATACAAAGTCTTTAGATAGAGGCTAGGTGTCGATTGCAAACTGTTTGCGTTATAATCAGGTTATTATGGATATTAATTGTAAAATATATAAATATTATTGTTATTATCAGTATCATTATCATTGACTGACTTAACTTTTGTATAATAAACTCACATCAGATGATTCAGTGTCTTCACATGTCTGCAAGACTCGACGAGTTCAACCAAGTCTTCCTCCTTTCTGCAAATAACTCTGGATAGCAAAAGCCACTGCAGGTTTTTTGTTTGTTCTCTGATCAGATGACCCAGTCCTCTCATCGTCTCTCTCGATACACTCTTCTTCTCTGGCGGGAGTGATGGAGGTGCTGTAATGGTGATGTTAGTGAGCTGCTGTCCTCCGGTCTGACGAAGACCAGCCGTGATCTGAGGTATGTCTCTCTCTGCATCATCGATATTAATATCGATATCTCTTAAGCCAGGAAGCGACGAGAGCAGACCTACGTAGCTTTGTGACGTCACTCTTTCAGTCGATAGTTTTGTGACGGATGGAAGCTCAGGAGGAGATGGAGAAAAACTGAGAGAGGAGTCTGAGATGGTGAGAGTACGTAGCATCGAAAATGATCCCAGGCAGGACCATAGTCCACTCGTCACGTCGGTAGTTAAAGTAGATCCCTCGAACTTTATTATCCTAACCTATATAGTGTTAAGATAGATAGAGAGAAAAGGAGAGAGAGAGAGACAGAGAGACAGCGAGAGAGGGAGAGACATAGAGAGAGAGAGAGAGTAAAAGACAGAGAATTAAAGACAGATTGTACGAATGAAATAACATTAATTAGTTGATCTCTTGTTTTTTTTGTGGTAATCATTAAAGCAATCAAGACTGTAGTCTGATCTTATCTCAGAATATTATCCGGTAAGTAATGTATTAGCTTCCTCCCTACTTCTTTTCATTAATAAGTAATACATTTACTTTCTTCCAGGTTAAATAAACAGCTCCTTTGATTTACATAGACTACATGCTCATATACTGTCCCTCGTCATTTCATCAACATGAATAGGCCCTAGGTCCTCATCAAAAAATTGTTATTACTTTGTTTGAAATTATTTGTCTTGTTTCTGTCAGGGAGCACCTTAATCGAGGCCGTAGTTGGGCAAACATTGAATGATTAAAAAAATAAATCATGAGTATTGATCGTTAAAATCATACAGTATGATTCATCAAGGTTTAGTTGATTATGAATACAAATTAAAACAAAAGAATATTAGCTCTTTGACTTGAAGTTACAGCAGAGAAATGAAAACTTAAACATTCTTTATGAAATGATTATTGTAAACGCATTTTGTCAAATGCAAATGTGCATACCTCACGTTTAAGTTGCTTTGGAAAATTGTGCATCCCAACGACGGTGTAGACAGACGGTGACTTTAGGACAATACTTTCTGCATTCACACATCTTTGAACCAATGAAGACACATTTCCTTCTGTTCTCGTGGTTTCTGATGAACAGTCAATGAGCATGCGATATCGCTCGCTCTCATCCAAGAAGTTGTTTGTAAGGAGCACCTCCATTATTCGAATACAGAGGGTGCTGTCTGTGCCAGCAGCGAATCGGATGAGATTCTCGTAGTCACCGATGTTTGCTTTGATCTCGCGTAGTACTCTATCTAACTTAGAAATCTTGAAATGTAACATAAAGTGGGACGTTTGATCAGCGAGGAATTTTCCAGCCGAGTGTTCTTGTGCGATTTTGTGATAAAACTCAATTGTAGTGGAAGTGGTCTCGTTGGACTGAGGAAGGCATTTTGATGAAACAGTCGTCTTGGATACTATCCCTAGTTCACACGCCATATCAAGTATTGCGGGAACTCTGTGGAAATCACGATACGTGAAGACTAGTTTTTTAGCATCGTCGAGCAGACCAGTTAAAGCAACTTCGCCTAGTTGAAGAATTATTTCCCTTAACATTTCGGGTGTGATTTTCACTCTCGACTCGGATCGGGCGTTTGCATACTGCATTAGAAAAACATTCACGCTGTCAAGCAACTCTGTTTGAGTAGTAGTACCACTGTCCAGTAGGCCATTGCTCCACAAGTGACACACCATGTGACAAAATAGAGGTGTTTTAACAAGTTCATTAATAAGTGGTTGGATATCGAGATAAACCTTCAAACCATGTCCAGTATTAGGAATCGAACTCGAAGCAAAGAATTTGTCGATGTAATCTCGAGAGCTCTCGAGAGAGAATCCGTCGATCCACATCTTTGTGTATACCCTTGGAAGTTCCGCTTGATTGAAGAACTTCTCTAGGTGAGGGCGCGTTGTTACAAGGACTCGACACTGTGGAAACTCCTCCCAGCGGATGACATTGACAATGTTGCTCATTAAGCTTCGATTTGAAGAAGAAATACCGGCATACTCATCTAGCCCGTCTAGTATGATGTGACAGATTCCCTGATTATTTCTGATGAAACTCTCTAGACCCTCTGGTGTGAGATCATCAACATCACTCAAAAGCTGGGATTTGATGGCTTCCCCAATCGATGTAAGCTGACCTGTGTTTCGGAATTTCACAACAAACAGAAGTGGCAGGTGTTCTAATGCTGACCCCCTTTCTCTGTGAACCCAGTCGTAAGCCATCTTAGCAACAGCAGTGGTCTTCCCTCGTCCAGCCGGGGCCGAAATGAGGATTCGAGATGGAAGTCTGCCATTTACTTTTGTTGAAAATATGTCAGATACAGAACCCTGTAGTATTTCCTTCTTTTTCGTGTCTTGTCCACGAGCGTCTTTCTTCACCATTGTGACCACAGTGTGCATATCTTCGAACTCAGCATAGTCATTCTGATCCCATGGCTTCATTTGAATTTTACACAATTGATTTAAGTACTTGTTTTCCAATTTTTTGCGACATTGCTGAACAGTCAAGGACTCCGAGATCTTCTTACTGTAGACATCTGGAATGATAACAGCATATACATCAAATCAAATCAAATTAAATATAAGACAACATTATCTGACTGCATTCCCACGATTTCAGCCCCTTCCCCCTCCGACCAAATAGGATGGTTCGTTAAGTTTGTTTCTTTTTAAATTACATCAAGTTTCATTGTACAGATTTTTTCCGCTTTCCCATGAGGTAAAGGCAAGATAACACGTGTAAAGGTAAATCCAACCTTAATAGCAAATTGCTCTGCAGAACAAATAGAGAATCAGACTGGCGAAAGTGTGAACGATATAGGACAAACAATTTAACAGCGCTTTTAGGGTTTTTTAAGATGCAATCGGTATACGTATATGTCGTAAGGGAATTTCAAATTAGCCGAATCGGTCATGTTACTGTGATGTACAGTGCGTCCCCCAAAAAAAACCAAACCGAGAATTATCGATGTTTATCATAACTGAACCTCAATTATAATTGATAAATGACACATATTTGGGAAGCTTAGATCCTTCTCTTTCATTTGATGCAACTCATATAATGCATATTTTAAGCCTGGACTTTAATAAAGCAGAATGACTTTGAACTGTATACCATTGAGCCTGCGTTTTTATTTTCTGGTTTCAGTGCAGTAATAATAAAGTTCATAATACTTATTGTAACAATGACAGATATTATAAAAGCTAATAATATTAATAAGAGTAAATAATGAAAATAATGTTTATTTCCAAGGGAAGCAGGCCTATTATTTTCTTTTTATCGGGGTGGGGGTGGTATTTTCATTTGTTCTTGGTTACAAATAAATGTGTTTCATTATCAATGATAACAAATGATTATTATTATTAATGTTGTCTTCTTTTGTATAAGGCCATGCTTTAGATCAGCCTTGCGGCTGAAGGCAGATTTCTTATCATCGTTTTGAAATAATTTTTAATTCATGATCTGTTTATGTTAATTTTTTTAAAGGAAAAAACAACCCTGTGCAACATGTTTGATAGCGTCAAAAGAGAAAACGGTTTAAACCCTTTGACAGAAGTCTGACAGCTATCGAACAAGTCATTTGAACTTTCGCAAGCTTAAATCACAACTGTACGCCTTTCATGTGATTCTAAAATCGGGGATTTTGCTATTTCAACTGTTAGAATAATATAAGTGTTTCCTTTCTCTTCTAGGGGCTTTGCTGGAAGGCATCGTTAACAATGTTTAATCTGAGACGCATGGTCCTACGTGTTATCAGTGTCTGTGATATGGTGTTATAATGAAGCCCTGAAAAAATTGCGCTTCGAAATGATCATTAAGTAACTCAAGAAGTAAAAATCTTTGAGTGACCGGTTTTACCATACGCATTTTCCCCAATAGACTGTAGTGTTATGAAAACCGTTAGGAAAACGTAAAATTTGATTTTGATTTCCAATAAAAAATATCTTGATAATCAGACAGGCGATGGGCTTGTAAACGTCATGGGGTTCCTTACTGACCTAAAGGTCTATAATTATCATTGCAGCATGAGCTAAATCAAAAATTTTGTTTCAGAATCTGAGACAAAGTTACCCATCCTTTAAGATACTGTTTGGACGGACTATTGTTGTATCGGGGGGGGGGGGGGGGGGGGGGGGGGGGGGGGGGGGGGGGGGGGGCGGGGGGGGG
>JARBES010000119.1:2527405-2538443 GCA_030265145.1 Strongylocentrotus pallidus
TGTGGTTTGGTGATATCATTTCGTTATTCAATAAAAGTAGATACAATGATCTAGTATTACATAATATCATTATTAAATTCAACATAATTTGAGCAAACAAAAACAATTATTTAACCGAATATTGACAAATGCATATCAGTGAGAGAGCAATGAATATTATCAGAGTGACTGCAGAAATGCAACGAGGGTTTATTTTTGCACATTTTAAACAAAAGTCTCGAATATCATCACTGAATCTTTTTTTTTAACAGATAGTATACATTTCTTTGATTCCGTCAAGAAACTCAACAGACACAGCAGATGAAGAACGGTCCCCTAATTTCTGACAAGTCTAGAGTACAGATCCCGATTACCCCCCCCCCCCCCCCCCCCACTCGTCTCATGCGATGCCCCTGTGTATAGCATGCCCTATTGTCTGGCCCCATTCACTCGGATCGAAGGATGCAGAAAGGATATAAGGGCGCGTTATAGATCAAGGGGATCGTCTAGCTGCGTGCATGGATAAGGCTCATAACAACCGCTCCTCCCAAAATAAAAGAAAAACTTCCTATTCGTGTTTCTCGATTTTTGTACCGATAACGAAACGGGATCATGATTTGTTTGAATTTGTTATGAAAAAATAACAGAAAATGTACATTGTTCACAATACGTTATCAAAGAAATTGATTTGATATTGGTTATCAAGGAATCATCAAGGAAAAGATAATCGAACTATTATAGTTCCAGATTTGGGTTAGATCATGTTGATCACATTCTACTGTCCTTTATCATTATCAGTGTTCCAGGGACCCGTTTCACAAAACTTGTCATCAGTGAAATCCTTGATTCTGATTGGTTATCAGCATATTTGTCACAAATTTTGGTTATTTGTCATTGAAAAAGGCTTTGTCAAACGGGTCTCTGATTTGCTTTTTATTTCAATTACAAGATCGAGCACGCGATCTTTATTTACTAAGTCAAATTTCTTTACTCAAAATTGAAATTACTCCTAGGAAGCCTTACAATCAAAGCTGTTATCCTAATGATGGACTGATGAGTATAGTAAGTCAGAATAAGTCAGGAGAGCTGAGGTATATGTTTCCACTTCATCGTGACTGTGTCATGGACCAGTGACGCCATGGCCTGGTGGTAGAGTCGCTGCCCGGCAGGTATATAGCATATTGGAGGTTCAAATTCCGCTGGTTTTCAAAGATTTTTTCTGACCTGTTTTTCATCTCATACAACACTCAAAGAGGTTCACCGCGATTGTTTCTACATCATCAATATTGCGCAGACGTTAATTAATCTCGGTCTGCTATAAGTTTGAGGTTTGTGATCATACTATGTGTGCGTGTGTGTGCGAGTGTATATGGGCGCGCGTGTGCGGTTGTGTGAGGTGTGAAGAATGCGTGGGCGCGTATGTCTGTCACAACCACTTCAAATCGCTCATCTAATACCCTACTGATAGTTAAAGTGGCAATCGTTTCTGGATCAACGATAGTATCGGTTTGCTCTGAGTTTGAGGGTTTATACTTTGTATAAGGCTCATTAGAAATTGCTGTATAGGCGTGTGAGTGTGTGGGGTGTATGTCGGTCAAAGCTACTTCAACCATATTTTAATACACTACTCAAATTTGAAGTAGCAATTGGTTTTGGATCGACGACATCGTGGAGACGTTAACGACTCTCGGTTCACTGAAAGGTATCCGATAATAGAAATCTTTGTTTTAAATAGTTTGTCAAGCATTCTTTTCTTTCCCAAATTAAAATATACGATCGCATGTTCAGTACGAGCGTTTCAATACATTCATCCAAAAACAGACATCTGTTAACGATGAACTAAATGTATTTTGTGTGTGTTCGTTTAACTACTTCAAGCAACCATTTGATACATCTCTTAAAGTTGAAGGGGCAATTTTTTCCGGATCACCGATATTGCGCAGACTTTAATGACTACCTGTCCGGTTAAACGATATATTTAGGTCCCCCCAAAAGCATACATTGTAAATTAAAACGCTCTGGGGTTTCATATATATAAGCATTGTGGGTCTCGATAGCTTTTCTTTGTGCGTGTCTATAAACACTATTAAAGGACCTTTAACTGATACTCTACTCAAAGTCTAAGTGGCAATTATTTATGAATCGACGACATCACGTAGACGCTAATGACTTTTGGATTGCTTAATAAGAATATTGTTTGGTCATGATATCAATATAAATACACATAGTTTAAACTGTATGGGTTTCTGTTATAGCATTGAGGAATTGATAACTACTTTTTAAATTATATTTATGACGTATTTAATAGCTGTACTTCAAACTATCGTATGATATAAGGACACTGCGAGGCGTTGATGACTATTACCTAACAGTATTAAGTTGCTTGTCATGCTTAAAGTCATAATTGTACATTATCTTAGGTTGAAATACTTGGGGCTTGTTGAACATCATGATATCTCAAGAAAATATACTTTGGACCTGGCCGATATAAGCGTTTATGTACTTTTTTTTTCATTACAAAAATGGGCTTCTGCGAACTGTGGCAACGACTACCTCAACTTCGAGTACTGTATCCGGATGGTGGTTCGAAGTAGAAGTAGCAATTGTTTTTGGACCAACGACTTTGCGCATACGTTATAATAGTAACTAATTGTTTGTTTAGAATACTCAAGGACTTAAATGTTTGAGATTTTAAAGGCAGTATAAATACCGCTAGCATTTGTAAGTACACGGTTGTACAGGTGTATGTGGTATATGGATTGTAATATTTAGTACAAGCGGGGTGATATACCAGGGTTGTTCATGCTTTAAACCGACATGTACGTGCCAAATTATCCAACGGACTTATGATCATTTGAATAAAAGGTAGATTACAACCAACTTTAACACGCCGTCGTGGTCGATTGAAGGTCATAGAATTTGGCAAATTCCATTGTCAGCGCATCTTAATGGCCTAAGGCTATGCCACGTATAAAAAAAACTACAAATATGCCTATTCAAAATATTATACAAATCTCTCATCGACGAGGCGGAATAAATGGTAGATTACAACTTGTGGTCTATTGAAGGTCATGGAATTTGATGAATTCTATTGTCAGCGCATCTCAACGGCCTAAAGCTATACTACTAACGAGTAATACAAATATGGCTATTCAAAATATTCTACAAATAATATTCCGAAATCGATGAAGCGGTATTGAGGCGGAATGGACAATGGGATGATATGAAGCAATAACAAGATGATTTACCAGAACACTTCACGAATTGATAAACAAGAATTGTGATTTGATTCCATTCCTAAAAGACTTTGGATTGGTTTTTAGTTGGGAGGCGCGATGGCTAAAAGGTAGGGGCCATAGAGCAGTGAATGCGCTCGGTTCATTATGTTAATGTATTAATCCTCATTATTAAGTCCCTCGGAGAGGACTTAAAGCCGTCGGCCCAATGGTTCCTTGCTTATAGCATACACATACTTTCTTAGAAGTCAAGTAAAACAATGACTAAACATTCTCCTCCTCCTCCTCATTTGCAATCATTCAAAAAATCATCAAACATCGTCATCAACCCTAAAAATGACTCTCAGAAATCATATAGATCCAGATGGATGATAAATTATACACTATAACATATAAAGGGCACTTGTAGACAATACATCATCTCATCTGAGAGCAGGACGATGAAAGTCCGTTCACAGCTTCGAGATTTTTCTTTATAGAGAAAAAAAAAGTTTGATAAAGTGGACCAACAAAACACAAGTAATAAATCTTTTGACAAATTATGATTGCGGTTGGCGAACGTGCGGTAAACAGTTTTTGTAAGATATGTGTTTGTTGATAGAGTCCATATAACTCCGACCAATTGTGAAAGAAAAGAAACAACTGAAAAATGAATTTCAAGAACACTCCCATTTCAAGTTCATTCTGTTGGGGGGGGGGGGGGCCCATGCACTCATAAAAAAATGAACGGAATAACAGAGCCCTTGATAGCAGATCTACTATAATAATCATGCACAAGCAGATTTATAGCAAATAAGAAATGCATATATCATCGAGCACATTATTCAGTAATGTTGATACATTAAGCATCATACTAATTATCGAATGTTCCGTGATTTTTTTTCTCGCAAGCAGGGCCAGAGAAAGGTCGAATGAGAATTGACAAGACCCAACCCCTGGGATGACATCACTGTGTAAAAGGCGTTGCTAGAATATTTTTCATTGAGGGGGGAGGGGATGTAGACGACAATTTCCAAACGAAAAGCAAAGTTTTCAACCAACATTTTTTTAATAAGAAGACGATAGAATATAGAAATTATGAATGTGCTGACAAAAGTGTGTTGGGGTGGTTATCCCAACCTGTTATTAGGGACTTTTAGATTTGCACGTCGACATAGTGGACTACTACGTGTGACGTCCTATTAAGGCATTGTGACGTTCTTATTAGGCACTGCCAGTGCCTTAAAATAACGTCACACGTAGCAGTCCACTATGTCGACGTGCGAATCCAAAAGTTCATATTGTAACGACCGCACGCAAAGAGCACATTCAATGTTACGATAACAAATACGAAGAATCACTGTTAAGAAACTGGAACGGTGTCAAACGTGTTCATGATTAAACTTCACAAATCAACTTGTTTTTTGGAGCACATTTTCACATATTTTATTCCACTAATGCATTCTAGAATACAAATTAAATTACGGAATAATGTTATACGCCGACATTGGTACGTGACGTCCCTTACGAAGTTCCAGGAAGACATGTTTAGAGGACATTCGCTCCTACGACACCAGATCGACACCAGACCGAACAAACAATGACATTACCCCCAATGGCAAATAATCAGTCGGTTTGGCGGTGTGACTGAGGGATTAGGGTTAGGGTTTCAGTCAGGTTTTAGGTTATGGTATACCGTTAGGTATAGTATTTGGTCCAGGGCCGTAGTTAAGAATTCAGTTAGTGTATTACACTGTCTCAAGAGCTAGATCGCTATCTTACAACCGGAAAACATTTACACCTGTTCATCGTTATTACCCATGGAACATTCGCCTCAATGTCAGTAATTTAAGGATTATACCGAAAATGTTTCATTTCCAAGCCGCCATTTAGTTCTCCAATTTGTTTTTAAATCCAGAACGGAACGGGTAAGCCACGTTACCATATTGCTGTTTATGTAAAAGAATCTGGAATTATTTCACTGTTTTGTTGATTCGACCACATGCAGGGGGTACAAGGGATCGAATGACCTTCGTTGTCCTTGATATCCTGGAAAATAAAGCTATACCTTTCCTAATTTGATTATTGTTGACACTGATTGACCGTAACAAAAAGGTGTTGTATAGCATATTTAGTTCAAAGGTTGGATGTATTTGGTTGTGGTGGAAAACTCGTTTACTACGTAGATTATGATTTTATACTGGATTATATGATAATGGCCGATCGTGAAGTTGGCATCTGTTATAATACATCGAGGGGGCAAGATAAAATGTAGTCTAAGTGATCTAATCCAGACTACATTATAAGTTTAGTCAAAAGGGAAAAGTGTTGAATATCAAGTCTATTCAAGTATAGATGCGGCTGGTCTTGTCTTGTCAAACTCATCGCTTCGTAGATTCATACATTAATGAATTGTGACGGGTACTGACCGAGAAGGGGGTATATTCTTTTTATCGATATGTTCACACAAATGAGCAGAGGCGGAGTGTGGCAAGGGGGGGGGGGGTGGATGCACCGGTGTTTACTAAGTGAATTTATACGAGTTTGCACTACCACTTGTTAGAGTAAACGGTCCTTTCGCTTTATGTACTCGCCCCTTCCTGCCCCTTCCTCCCCCTTCTCCCTTTCACATTCTCTGATTTTCTCTCCTTTCTATTTTTCTTTTTAGTTGTCTATAACCCATTCAGTGAGGGGGCACGTGTCCTCTGCCCCCCTACAACACAACTGCACACATGGGATCAAATGTCAAGAAGGGTTCACTGCGAGGACAAGGTAGAATTCGTGATGCTATAAGCTTACAATATTGTAGTTAAACAAGGAATGTCGAAAATAGAGTTCACAAAATTTAATGGTGAAATGGTGGATTAATATTTTTGTTATATAATCACTTAAACTGAACGACATTACAACGAGGACAAAGTTTAATGAAGATGAAAATCATCAACAGCCTTGAATGACATGAAATTGTAGATTGTTTCTAAATTGTGTTTGATATTCAGGTAAAGTATAGAACTTTAAAGACCGGCCAAGATGGCAAAGTTGAAAGCTGAATAAATTGAAACTGTCAGATTAAGCTGAATGATACGAATTTTATGATGAATTGAGATATTTAAAGATACTATGTTCGCATTTTATGTTGAATGGCTTGTCAAGTTCAGATAAGGGACAGCTTTGAATCAAATCCAGTCAGATGCGATCGTTAACCTTTAGCTATAACAACAGCTTTGAAATAATACGAAATGAATGGCACAGATCACTCTTAAAAATACTGGGTAGAAATTAGCCACGAGCGTTATTATATATATTGTTACGACTGCTAAGTCACATAGCAAAGAACAAAGAGCACATTCTGGGACATCCCCGTATACCGACAGCCTACGAGACTTGTGAACTTGTGAGTTGTCTACCTAGTGAGCTGACGGTATCGTACCCTGTAGCCTAGCCCTTTCTCCATTTAAACTGGAATTGACCATTCCATATCAATATTAGAGAACCCTTTTTATTTGTTGAATCGGTACCGTACAGTGATATTTTTAGATTTAATGTGATGGGAAGCTACATGATAAACAGATTCCCCCCCCCCCCCTTCATTTCCTACTTCTCACAACCCTTTACCTGAGTTTGTAGGGGCTATCAGCTAAATTGTGCTGCATGATTATTCGTTGAATCATTACAGTGATTTTTGTAGATGATGGAAATGTGATGGGAAGCTGCATGACAAAACTAATTGTTTTCATTTCCCACTTCCTACAACTCTTTCCCTAATCTCTTAAGGGTTCTCAGCTCAATCGAGCTGCCCTCGAAAAAACAGCCAGGGTATGGATCTTCAAAAATGTTATTCTAAGGCGAAAGTTGATATGACAATTTCGTCATGTAACCAAATTTATGCATGATTATGCCCTTGTGAAGCGCCTTGATACGAATATTTCATTCACCTTACATTGCGAATAAATTTATCTTGATAGTTAGAATGCGAATTGCATATATTAGTTGTCCAACCTAGCAACACTTATATCCAATTCTTGACCATGACTTGTATTTTCAGAATAATTAGTGCAGAACTTAATTTGACCTCCTCTCAAATCATTCTACAGACTCCCTGATTCCATTATACAACGCTTCACCATGCCTACCAGCGAGAGAATAACATGAGGGTAATTAGATCAAAATCAAATTACAATTGGTATTCCAAGTACAGTTGTTCTCCATGGCGACGAGTTGAAGTTCGAATTCCTATCATTAAGATGGTTTTAATTTAGTTTCGAATGCGATATCTCATCCCGTATGCGAGCTCTATCTTGTGATTTTTCATTAAAAATGACTTCATTATTAGTGTATTCTGTTGTGTAGTTTAGCCCCTTTCTTTATTTTAGGCTTTTCGCTTCTGGTGATGAAAAATAAAATTCGCGCAGAAAACAAGGAAATCCTCGACGAATGTAAAAACCAAAGACAGCAGATACCTTGCAATTTATTTTCTAATAGAACAGGTGCAACTGCTGAATAATACGAATTCGACTGAGCTGCAATAAACAATATGAAACTAAGATATGTTCAGATTTTTCTCGCATGATACATGTCATAGTTTCAAATCATATTAATCTCTTCTGCCAAACCATTTACAAACGAACGGTACTGGCGTAGCCTGCGGACAGGTTGTAAAATAACTTATTCAAAAAAGAGGTCGGATAATTTGTAACTCTTGTCATACCTGTCATATTTCTTTGGATATTTGGTCTAACATCTCCTTCTACAATTTCTGTTTTGCAACGCTCCTTTAGAGCTGGCAGTCGATTTGATTATCTTTCAATCACCACCCCCCCCCCTACATGACAATCATTGAGGAAACGTATCAGCAGCATCGTCAACCATATCATAGTTATATCTTACAATTTTGACACATTTCTCAATATTTGACCATGTGCAAGGCACTGTCGTCTGTTGATAAAAACAAAGTAAATAATATTAAAAATATAAACATAACAAATACTTTTCATTTCTTCTTCATTGATGACCAGTCTTCGTACGATATGTTGCTTTGAAAGAGTCTCCATTCCAAACTATAAACCTTGTTAAAACACAGCATGGTATACCTTATATACATATAACAAAATCCATCCGTAATTCAATTTTAGAGACTCCAAAGTATTGTAATTGAATTCATTCACAGTTTATCCGTCGAAAGTCTGTACCAAAATTGAATTTCGCAGGAATGATTTGTACATATCACAATGAAGCATCGTAATGCCAGCCTACCGGTATACGTATAAAAAGCAAATTGATACAAGATTACGGTATAAACCTTTCAATCAATGTGGGTTGGGTTTTTCTTCCAAAAAAAAGAGAAAAGGGGAAATGCGTTTGATTTTATCTAATATCTCTGTAACATAATCGTTAAGAGTGATTTGAAAGAAAAAGGCCTTTTGAAGAATGGACGTTAATTCTATGCAGACCTTTACACAAAACAAAGACAGGATACAACCAACACGCGCTATCCTTAAAAAATAATTTGATTGATCGCGTTAACCATTTATTCACGCACAAGTTCTTTTACCAAGTGCACCATGAAGGATAAATGGATATATTATTAGTCATCAATTAATCAAAAGGACTCCACTAGAAATTTGTAGCGAAACACGTTAAGAAACTAAATCCCAGCACGAACTGATTACAGTCTAATGATACAAGACTTTCGAGATATTACAAGACTTTCGAGATATTACTAGACCCCTTTAAATCTCATCCATTTTGGATGACTTTTCTCGAATATGTCAGTCTATTTGTAGCCACAAGTACACAAACACGCCATTTTTTTTTAAATTTCTCTAAATAAAGCAACGAGGGTAAATTTAGATTCCGATATGATTTATTCATGAGCGACTCCCATATATAGTACCTACACGTCATCAGCCAGTTCCGGTTAAGTACATGCACTACATACATGTGCAATCATCACGTATGTTACTCGAGAGGTTACGGAGAAACTCCCTCATGAATATTTAAATCGAGATAATTTAATCATCGGAATCGGTTATCCCCTGCCGAGCTGGCAAATGATAGGATTGGTGGGACGTGATGATCGTCTAATTCGACAAATCTATGCGCAATTATTCGACGGTAATCCAATTCAGAAAACGCAATTATTTGGATTATCAATCGGCGATCCAATGAGACGTCTGGTTGTCTAGGCATTACCCAGTGGAGAAGCTAACCGTGGGAGGGGGCACCGGGGCACGCGCCCCTCTAGTCAAATGGCAAAAGTAGAAAAGAGACAAGAGAGAGAGAGAGGAGGGGGGGGGGGAGGAAAAAGAACATGAGAAGATAGGCAACACAACCTCTCTTAGACCAGCACCCTCATTCTGCTCGCCGCTCATTTTCCTTGTATGATCAGAGCCCCCCCCCCCCTTTCCCATGACTAGACCCTCGCTACGCCATTGTCACATCATGGATAATTAAATGCCCCGCTTGGTCGACGTTTAAGAGGTAGTTATGAATTAGCCATTACCGTATAAACCCAAGGGTAAATTCATAGGTGTATCAACATACATTTTGCTTTCTACCTAAGATATGGACTTATGAGAGAATAAAAACGACAAAATATTTCATATTTTTGACGAGATGATGATTTTTTTCTTCTAACAACCAAATAGATAGACGCCCCTTCCTATATGGAACAGAAGTATTTATATAAAATGTTAACAAATATGTGAGCTGGTCCCAGGTCCATTACCTACTTGATATAACAGTTGTCTCACCTTTGAAAAAGTGCATTCATACATTCCATTCTCGAATGAAAAACACGTGTGCCGAAGATTATCTTTTCATTCATGTAATATTATGGAAGATAAGATCAAATCTTGTTTGAATTTCTTTTTTGATCGGGTACGAGTCTACCTGGACAATGGACCTGTTTGATGATATACCTAACATAAACATGCTGAAATATACAAAACGTGACTGGATTCACATGTCACGAGACTGACAGATATAAATCAACATTCAGTAAAAAATAAAAGGAGCTAGAACTTTATGAATCAGCCACACTATGTATGATAAATCAAAGTAAAGTTCATACAGTGCAGTTCACACACAGGAGTGACGTGATATCGCGGGGAGGGGGGGGGGGGGCAGCCCGACGTGCCATACCATACGTGGCAAGTTGTTTTTGTATAACGGGGGAGGGGCTAGGCGTTCGCTAATGATACGCAACTGTCGACTAAAAAAAAAAAGATAACCAATCTATAAAAATAACATGAAGTGCAAGGTAACTGTATTAACTTTTAAATGAAAATAATACGTGTAACAATTTTGTTTCAGGTAGAAAATGGCAAATGGTAAATCATGTTTGATAATATATCGCATACAATTTGTAGTATGACATCTTTATAGATTCTTTACAACACGGAAATAAACTGCTCAATGCGATTTGGGTAATTGGTAAACCCGAAGCAAATCTCACGTAACCGAATGTATTTGTATAGCACGATCCATCCCACAAATCACACACGCCCCTCCCCCCTCCCACCCTCTCCCCCATGCACAAAATATACAAAAGTCACTTTCTCCTCGTGTTCTGCTCAGATTAAAAATTTCCATATCGTTTTTTTTGTAATTATTTGAGTTTACCTCCGTCTTACTTTCCATCACGTTCTTTCTCTCCTCCCCCGCCCTCTCTCTCTCTCTCTCTATCTCTCTCTCTCTCTCTCTCTCTCTATCTCTATCATGATACTTACCATATACCCATTGGTCTCCTTTCATATTTTTTTGCTCGAAAAAATATGTCGTAACTACAAAAGTATGTCATAATCCCCCCCCCCCTCGAATAATACACTGCATGACCGATTTTA
>JARBES010000119.1:3241986-3252991 GCA_030265145.1 Strongylocentrotus pallidus
TGTATTATTTTCCCTTTTCTTCATAAACAACTTTATATACACTTTTTCTGTTTTATTTGCAATGTCCTTGTTAATTTATATTTCAGGTACACATCTCAAAGGTACCCATTCTTCAAAATGATGCTGTTTGTTGGTGATCAACATTAGACCTAAGGTTTCAGAATACAGAACCAGAAATACATTGGCACTGCCGTTATGTAAGATATGTTGCATCAAAACTGCTGATTTTATATACTCCATTAAAAAATGTGCTTTTACTATAAAGGCATACTTCAGTTACATGTTGATGTCTCTGTTTTCTTATGTAGTTTGCACGAGGAAAGGGGGATAGCGCAATCTTCTCTGTACCTGACTTCATTGGATTTGCCTGTAGAGAAGTTGGTGAGTCTTAATCATTGTTCTCATTATTGCAAGATGTTGCAGAAATGCGATTCAACTTCAAATAGTATTGGCAAGAGAAGGTCTGAATCATATTTAAGATATCCTATTGATCAGAGTCATAGAAGGTCGTCTACATGGGAAGAAGTAGAGGGGAAGACCTTGTAAAGGCTTTCTAGATGATTTAATCACAGAATGTGGAGCAACAGGATATGAAATGCTGAAGCGGATGGCTCAAGACCGAGGTATTAGGAGAGACACTTGATATAAAATTCTGATTGGGTCACTCAACCTGTCATAAACTGACAGTTCACTATTGATGATGATTGTATCATAGTCGGAAATACTGCTAGATGAGAAGGACCTAAGGTACATTCCTCCCCAAGAGTGCTTTAATTTTGAGCTTTCTAAAGAGAGAAAACATGTATGTTATCATCCGTTTTGTCATGATCCTGCATCACTTGTTGCTTTAGTAACCAACAGTGTATACATGTATGTTTGTTCCTTCACAGGAAGTCGCATCCGAGCTGTGGTGTCAAGGGTCAAGTTTGATGAGTTTCATCGTCATTCCATGCAGCTGCTGAAGGCAGGTGTCTTCGGATACAACCCTGATGGAAGTGTAAAAGAGAGACTGGTCTTTGAGGCTAACAAGCTGGTATGTCAAGCCCTGCATTCACATTCAGAGGGGTGTTTTACAAAGATCCTAAGTCAAACTTAACACTTAGTTGGACTTAAACATTATGGAGAGCCATTTGTAGCCTTAAAATAATATACATTCAAAAGCAAAAATTCAAGTATTTTAGACTTTTCATAAATTCCACATCAAGAACATGAAGTCTCCTTGATAATAGAAAATATGAATGATTTAAATCAACATTTTATGCCTTTTAAAATAACTTTTACAAAATATTTTCAAAGATGCTAACAGCTTTCCATAATTGTTAAGTCCAACTTAGAGATAAGTTCAACTTAGGATTAGTGAAACACCCTCCAACTTACATTGTAGAATTAAGTGCATATTCTAGGTTAACAGAGCTTTTATCCAATTTGTATTTAAATTTGTAAATAAAGAGTGATATTTCCTAGAAAACTGTGTATTTTCATGCCAGCCCGCCCATTCTATATTTCCATCTACAGTATTATTCTTTTCTTCTTTCAGAGCTTTATTTAGCTTTCCAAGTTGTTTTTTTTTTCTTCTCAGGTTCTATTTTCTCTCAGGTTCTATAATTGCATCATCTACTCTTCAGAATTGTACTCATAAATTTGAAATTGATCATTTTGGGGTTCGGGAATAAGCTCAAATCTCAAATTGTTGTTAACTGTATCTCTTCTTATTCTTGTATCCTTTGCTCTTTAGGTAATCACCAACGTGGACATCCAAGCCATAGAACCAGTAGATTCCACAATGAGAAGCAGTCTACTCAAGTCTGTTCAGATGGCCATCGAAATAGCAACTCAGTAAGTCATGATGATTTGCATATCCAATCCTTATGATGAGATAAGAAAGGGTTTATATAATCACAGATAAATTTGCTTCAAAACGAGCACAGTAAATGATGAGAATAAGACCTCTTGTGTGTTGAATATTAGTCGTGTCTACAATTTTGTAAGTCGACAAAGACCTGCTTTTGTACCATGACCAGTACATAGAACAGATTTTTCAGCCAATTTAAAGGGGACTTATCACTTCATGTTAATTACAGAGGAACAAACAAAACGGACAAACAAATAAGCAGTTTTCGAAAATCAGACAAAGTTTGAGAAACTGTCTGAGTACTTCATTGTCAAGATCAGTACTGTCATTGATTTCGAAATAGCATTTGGCAATGTGGCCTCTTTTATAATTAAATGAGAAGTCTTCTTTTGCTTTTGACACAAATTAACTGAGCTAAATATGAAGCTACACCCTGTTAATTCATATTCCTTATTAATGATTTATGAGTAGATCTGTTGAGAGGATAGCTGGCTAGGACACAACCTGCATGGAACAGAATCTTAAGGAACTTCTAGAGAGACATTTGCTAACCAAGAAGCTTGTAGGAACCCTTGTTGATTACATATTCTTTATTTTCATGTAGATCTATTCAGAGAACAGCTGGCCAGGACATACATTGTACCCTGCAAAGAGCAGGAATCCAATAGAGAAAGAAGTTAACCAATCTGCTTGTTGAAACCTTTGTGAATAGCATATTGTTCTGTCTTTGTATATACTTGTAGATCTGTACAGAGAACAGCTGGCCAGAATGCAGCCTGCAAAGAGCAGGCCGCTAAGGGACTCCTAGAGAGGAAGATGTTAACCAACCAACTTGTTAAAACCCCTGTGAACAGCTTATTGTTCTGTCTTTGTATATACTTGTAGATCTGTCTAGAGAACAGCTGGCCAGAATGCAGCCTGCAAGGAACAGGAAGCCAAGGGACTCTTAGAGAGACAGAAGCTTGCCAATGAGCAGGAGAATAAGAAACCTTTGTGAATAGCTTATTGTTCTGTCTTTGTATATACTTGTAGATCTGTTCAGAGAACAGCTAGCCAGAATGCTGCCTGCAAGGAGCAGGAAGCCAAGGGACACCTAGAGAGACAGAAGCTTGCCAATGAAAAGGAGAATGAGAAGGCCCGTACCATACTCCATGAGCTCAGAGCCAGTGCTAGCGCTGTGGAGTCCTGCGGGCAAGCTACAGCCGAGGCACAGGTAAGGCCATTTGTGACCCTGCACTACAAAAGCACCAAAAAGTCGCCAGAAAACACTTTTTATAGTTACGGGTCAATTCTGAAAGAGGAGAACCTCAGCTCTAAAATAATGTTTTAATCATCGTAATTGGATATCCCAATTAATAAAGAGAAGAAAAAATACCACTTTTAAATTGTTTTGTGCTTCCAAATGTTGAAATTACATAGAAAAAAGTATGCTCTTCCAGGAAATCCTGAAAAAACTAATATTTGAACACCAGGACCAAATACACCATATTACTTCGAGCTCTACCTGGAAACCACACTGTGCAACTTTTTGTGTGGTTTTGTGGTGCTAGGGTCACATTTTATTTGTATGCTTTGAAGAATGTAGTAAGACTGTGGTTTGGACAATTGTTTGAAGCTCCGAAGGTCTCTTGTTTTAGTCTAGGCTTGCAATGGACACTTGATTTGATTTATGTGGCTTGGTTATTATCTTCATTGTCATCATCATTATTATCATTATCATCATTATTGTTATTATCGTCATCAATGTCATCATCATCATCATCATTATAATCATCATCAGTTTTAGTTATGCTTGACAAAAATCTGCCTGCAAAAATTCCATTGTACTGTTGATTACTTCTGAAAACCTGACATTTTCATTACCGGTAAATGTTTCCAGGCCTAGGCATAGAAGCATCTGCTTAAGGGATACATCACCGCATGGTGTAGACAGAGAATATATTTAAAGACATATTTTAGTATACTATTTTTTCTTGTGATTTTTTCTTTATTGTTCAGAAGGATATTAAATCAGTGTCAATGTAATCTTGTTTTCCAGGCCCAAGCAGAGAGGCACCTGATCGAGGGTCACAGCGCCATCGAGGCAGCTCGACTCAAGGCAGAGGCTGAGGACATCCTCTGTAACACTGATCTCAACAACACTCAGATGTCCCAGGAGTCTGAACTGAACTATGTGAGAGAGCAGAATGAGCTAGAGATAGACAAGACTAAACAGCTAGCAGATATTGAGGTCAGTTAATTGGCTTTTCCCAACCTTTAAAGATAAAGACCAGTTATGGTCATGCGATTGCATTGTGAAAGAAACATTGTGGAATCGATCAGAAAATGTTGATCATCTAGCATATAAGTATTGGTGTGTACTGCAAGGTTCTGGAATCATCAAAATGATAAGAAATTCGGCCCAGTCTTTGTAAAGTTACAAGCAGTGTACACAGAAAGATGTATATGGGACTACGCACATGTGCGTTTATCTCTCACACACCAATAGATAAACTAATTTACCAAATATATCAATAGTAGGCGGTTTCCCTGCAAAATTTTATCATCATGTATTAATAGTTAAAACATATTCTTTCACATGATTGGTAATAGGAGCTTCCATTTCATTTTTTGAAATTGGGGTGTTTCTAATACTGGTCTTTACCTTTAATTGCATGTGGTGGAGTTTTATTTCATATGCTTATATGCTTGTATTGTAAAAGACAATAGAGGTACACACATATTAACAATGTACAACCTCCATGACAGTCATCCACAGGTTGGTGGGTTGTAGTCCCCAGCATGGCAATAATGTCCTTTGGCAAGGCATCAATTTACATTTGCCATCCTCAATCCAGGTGCATTAAGTTGTTCCGTAGTACAGGAAGAATTCCTTGACTGCATGAATGCAGTAATAGTAGCCATGCTAAAGTCAAGGTAATAATACTGGAGCTCTACGAGTGTCATGTGATACAGACTTAAGGTAATGAATATGATCATGCTGCCTAGAGGGAATTGAGACCAGGGGAGTGTTTCACAAAGACTAAGATCGACTTTAAGTTGGACTTCACTATGGGAGGCCATTCATGCCACTGGTTGCTCTCACCATTTGTTTCTCAATTATGATCTTTAGATACTATATCAAAAAAGTAAATTCTGTACATTTGTGACCACGATGTGTATGTCCCATGAGAAACCAATGCCAGGAATGGTTAGAGGAACTAGTGGCACGAACGGCCTGACATAGTTAAGTCCAACTTAAAGTCAATCTTAGTCTTTGTGAAACATCCCCCAGGATTATATGTGAATAAATTATTAGCACCCCCAAAGCAAAGATATGCACCGGTAATCAAAAAATTAAAAAGAAAAAAAAAGAAAAACAGAGCAAATGTGTATGCACGTACTGTGTATTTATCATTTTAATCAAGCTGTTTGCCCTCCTAAACATAATTTCTCTTTTCCATTTCTTTATCTCCGTATAACATCATAAAGGTTGAAAAGTTTTCTGAAATGGTGGAAGCCCTAGGAGCGGACACCATCATGGAGATGGCTAATGCTGGACCCAAATTACAGGTAAAAAAAGTCACATGCCAATTTAGTGGAACTGCCATGTAAAGTACCGCATGGATTTAGAAAAAAAAATCAACCATTTTTTAAAACTTTGATGATAGTTTGAAGTGTCCACTTTTCTTTGCTTTCTTTTTGGTGTGAATTGGACAAAAGTAGTTCTACATGTACATGTAACTTTGCCAAGACAGATGTTAGAATTACAAATCTGATATTATGTTATGACATGTATTTGTCCTTCATTATTGCTGTTTCCATGTATTTCATCTATTCATCGCACAATACTTTGTGAATTGTTTACATGTTTTCTCATTTATCTGATATTTCCTCATCTGATCGTTGTCTATTTATGTCTACTTTACAAAGAGTTTTTCTTTCTACATGTATCTTTAGAATATGAATGTGCATACATTGTGTGCGGGTATAAGCCTGAATCCTATGACCGGGGTAATGATATGTCTATACAGGGCTTAGACACATCTTTGTATCAATGTTTTGGGCGCTATATAAAAGCGGAATATTATTGTTATTATGAATGTGCTAATATACATTCTGTTATCAATATTTTCTTGCATGATTCAGGCTGAACTGCTGGGTAGTCTTGGGCTCGAGATGACGCTTTTCACTGACGGAAGTAGCCCCATCAACCTCTTCAACGTTGCGGACGGTCTCGTAGCTCAACCCCAAAAAAGTGAAAAGGCGTGAAAGGTTTCATAGAATATACCTACAATATACTGTTACATGTGTAGAACCAGTTACAGGTCTTGTTTTTTTTGTGGTAATTAAATATTGTGACAAATACGGTCTTGCATTTACAATGTACAGGTAGATCATTACAGTTTCTAACTACTGGTACATTGTATGTGCAAAGTTTAATAACACATTAAAAGTTCATAACTTGCCTATTTTTAATCAGATTTTACTCAAAATTTCACTATTTGTTCTCTTTTGTTTTTCTGCTTATAATAATACCATCTAATTATCAGGGTAGACTTCCCCTTTAACTACTGAATTATTTCATTCCATTAGATTTATGCAGTAGGCAATGGGTGAGATATGGAGGTATATTTAAAAGAGAAATAATAAGCTTACATTTAAATTGTTATATTTTATATACTGAAAGTAAAGCTGTTGAAACTACTAAAAGTGAATTTTGGAATATGCAATAAGCCATCAATCACATGTTAAAGAGTATATATTCATAAATGTTTATCATTGCAGAAAACTGCACATTTTGAAATAATATAAATATGTTTATGTGTATTAGAGTAAAGTAATTGGGTCGATTTGATATGGCAATGAAACCAAAAATTTATCTCAAAATCTGTAGTGGCTGAATTAGCTTTATTCATGTAGGAGGAATTTCGTTATAATGAAATGATGCGACGTATGTCACTTTATCATATATTGCAACACCTTATGCAAGAAAACAAAGCAATGAAATCAGCTTGTATTTCATGCTATAAAGCATCAGGATACCAATAGAGTAGAGACTACTGTGAAATAATAAATGTCTTTCAATCCTTCTTGTACTAATATTTATATATATTGGTAAAGTTTATGTGATGTGATGAGGAGGATATATGGTAGTACATGTATGTATGTTTTTAGTCTATGCTGGTGCAAAACAAAAGGATGGTGCAGACGTTTGGTTCAAAGGGAATTTCCTGCTTCATCTTTGTGTTTTACTTTTACACTACATCATATTGTCTGTTTGGAGCCAGAAGGGTGTAAACTCATATACGTTAATACAGAGATAAAACCCTTCTGGTTCTGAACAGGGCCACGTATTATAAAGAGTTATGATTTATCTTAAGTTTGATCAATACATGATGAGCCATAGACTTACGCTCAATATTAATCTTACGATCAATCAAAAGGCTTTATAATACATGGCAAAGATGATATTATTGTTGACGATAATATAGTTATACATCTGTAAAGATTATGGCTATGGGATATGGAAACAGAGAACGGTCAATATTAGCAGTGAGAAGAATATAATAGAATTACAAATGAATTATTGAATGCTGGGATGAAAGGAGGGAAAAATGTATTGCTGTTGATATTATAGTGTTATAGAATTATAATTACATTATATATGGTTAAATGAAAGTAACTAAACATGGCCTAACAAGTTAATCAATGCATTCATGAAATTATTGATGATTATTGATAAATAATTGATTACCCAAATATATACTATTATATAATTAGTGATGAAATTTATGATATTTGATTATGCATTCTACAATAATAATAATAATAATAATATTTAATTTTTATATAGCGCTTAATACAAATGTCTCTAAGCGCTTTACAAATTTACTATTACCCCGGTCATTGGGTTGTCATAAATTATGTACATGTAATTCAGCTGGAAATCTGAAAACTTCTAAATATTCATATAGTATGTATTTTGTTATATTGTTGCTATATAGAAATTGTGTATTTTGATATCAATTCTAAAGCTGGAAAGATATTTAACAGAATGTTGTATACAGAGATCTCTGTTTTAAAGAAGAAATAATAAATGATGCTTTTCATCCTGCAGCTCAAATCTATCAAATGAATTCAACTGTTCATACATGTAATGTACCTACCATACATATACGTTTACAGCGGGAGAGATATTATTATCCATATAGCAAATTCTAGAACAAATTAAACATTTGAAATCAATCTGTAATCATGGAGAATCAATGGTGTGATCATGAATGCTTTGTTCCCCTCCCCCACCTCCTTTTCCTTGTTTTCTGTATGATAATTATCTATGTCATAATGATGCATGAAAGATGATAGTATGAACTTTAGATTTTACCATTCCTATTTTATCACTTGTAAGACTCCACTCTACATTTCTAATACAAATTGAATACATGCAAACTAAAATCCATATACCAAATCTATTGCTGTGAATGAGTTCTGCCTCCAGGAATTGTAATTTTAATGCAGAGTTTGATATTTGACGATAATTTTCTTTTGTTAATTTCTTTTGTTTTGATTTCTTTGACTAGTACCGATCTATCGATTAGTGTGTGAATAGTGGCAATTCACTCATTCTTGACATTTAGATTTAGATTTGTTAAAACTCTATTATTTTTTCTCACATAAATACATTTTAATTATTTATCTACAAAACTAGTGTGGGTTATTACGCATACTTGAAAAGTGAATTGTAATGGATTGTTTCAACAACGCTTTACATTTATTCTTTGTTATTTTTTCATTTTCAATTTGCTTTATGTTTAATAGGTGCAATACCGATAGTCTAGTTTTCATATTCGTTAATAATATCTGGTAATTAGTGTATTGGAAATGCAATTACATATTCACGTTCAATTTATGGAATACAAACTCTTCAATTGTCCTATTTAGAGATTTGAAAAGAAACAAAGTTTTATGAATCTTACGAGTCATATTGAACTCTTACAAAGTATTTCAAAAGTAGCGGAAGATAATTTGTTTTTGTAGTATGTGGCACTTTTTATCTGTGCCTTACATGTACATATTTGTATTTTCCCATACATCTTCTTTATTCTTGCTACCTCTTATTAAAAAGTAGAAAATTTTGTCTAATATAAGTGTTTGGAATGTCGAGTATAACTTTTATGTCTGAAAGACACAACCTTTTTGTATACATGTAGATCTTTGAATCACCATTTATTCATTAATGATAATTAATTTTATATTGTGAATTCTATATTTAGCGTTGGTCAGACTTTCACTCACTTGTGACAAACATTGAGAAATGTTAATGGATATAGTTTGTGTTTGGTCTAAAAAAAATGTTATTTACATAGCAGTAAAATACCTGAAAGTCATATATTAAGAGTACCAATATATAGTTTTGATTATGAATAAAATTCAAAAAGGTAACTAAATTGTGGGTTATACATGAATCTTATTATGTTTGTTTTTTCTTTTTCCTTTAAGATTGTAAAGGAAAAGTAAGTTTGCTCTAGACATTTAGTGAGGAAAAAGGGTAGGCAAATTATGATAACTCATCAGTCCTTATGGCTTTTGAGGCAAGAGAGTAGCTTTGAAAAAAAGTTTTTGCCAAACCCAAGATCTACACTTAAACATGGAGTTTAAAAGATGTAGGCCTGTCGAGATGAACAAGAAATTAAAATGTGCAAGAGAGAGGGAGAGGGAGGTAGAAGTATAAAACTGACCAGCATAGATACATCTCATATGTAGTCTGATTCTAACGTGATTTTATAATGCGTGCAGATAAGTGTATTGTGCTCGCCCCTCTTGAAATTATTCTACAACTTATAAACCACATCTCAGATACTTTGTGCAGATAGCAGATGGTCATTTGTACAAAACCTTAAACCGAGTGCTGGATTCGTGTTCATGTAAGTTATATAATCGTTATTCATTTATGCACCAAATGAAAATTCCATGATACACACTTATACAGTAGGCTTGCGGGTGCACCATGTGAGAGAGAGAGAGAGGGGGTTGAGGTCTTGAGGAGTCCTGAAAAGGACTCTGACTCTGTAATCTTTCTTGGGGGTGTGTAATCCTGAAAAGGACAGTTTATCTTTCTTAGCTTATAGTTCTAAGGAGAACTATAGCGCTTGGAGAGGATGAGTGGCTCGACGTTTCAAAGAAGTATCTTTTTCAAGAAGCCAAACAAAAGGCATTGTAGAAAATCTGTGGATATTTATGGGGTCAATTGTACATTTGCTATCTCTGAAATGGTCTTATTGTAACAGCATGTTTTCTTGACATTGTTGATTTTACCAGAGCTGATAAGAATATTTCATCTCTTAACTTAGTTGACTTGAATAATGGACACCAGACACCATGAACTGGGAATAATACTTGTATTTTATTTCTTACAGCAAATCATATTTTAAAGATGATTTTAAAGATGAAAATTTATTGTTGATCAAATCAAATGTGGGAACAAATAATGGGGAACAAATATTCATGAGCAAATATGTGTGTAGAGAGAATAGCCTGTACTATGACAAACTAAAATTATACAAGGAATGACAAAAATATTAAACAAAACAAAACGGGGAAAAAAGTACAGAAGAGATTTCTGTTTATGGAGAATATCTATACAGTATACATCTAAGTTTTTCTATGAAGAAAATTAAAATGTAGAAATACAGTGGAGCCATGTTATAAACTAATATCTTCGGATCAAAGAAAATACCTTGATAATATTAAAATATTATGTCAGGGTTAACAAAACACTATAATGCAAAGATAATGAAGCGTCCAAATGACCTCATAACAAAAGTGTTGTGTATGTATTCTTCTCAATGCGGTTCCACTGTGCTATCAAAAGCATATTAATGATTCCCCCGTGTCCTTCTTCCTCTTCCTTTATTTGAAAAGAAAGTAATTACCGGTAGTCTATAATTGGAGGACAAAGCTTCATTATTAAGCGAGTACATCCATCATAATGTGTTGTAGTTAAGTATTTAAATGATGATAATCACTTGACTGGGAATGCAAAGGTCAAGGGTTTGAGCCCTAGCATGTCGTTTATATGCTGGAGGCATTTTTTTTTCAATTCAATTCAATTCATTTATTTTTCCTCTTTCAATCGTTCATATTTACAATGATGGTACATTTTAACATATT
>JARBES010000119.1:3425440-3439158 GCA_030265145.1 Strongylocentrotus pallidus
AGAAGTCGATCTTCGGAACCAAGATGGCGATGACTAGAGCAGCGATAACTACACTGGCGGGAACGTGCCCCTTTAATGTTCCTTCGTAGCTATGTAGACCTGTACATGTCATACAGTATGTTGTTAATATTTATTGAAATTCTTGCTGTGCACTGACACATGGCAAAAAGCATAGCCTGCAGGCAAATAAGTCTTTGTGTGGTAGTGTAGATTTTTAAAATTTTGATACTATATTGTTTTAGTTTTTAAAATTAATACTGCCATGTGAAATTGGTGCACATATTTGCAAGTACTACACAAGATATAAGAGTTTGTTACATTATGTTCTATTACAAAAATGTCAGCATGTAATTTGTTTATCATATCTGTTACTGATTTCAATAATATCTACATACTTCCATTTTGTAATAACTTATATTTGAATGATGAATTTTGTGTTCTTTTAGTGTGTCATTATTTTGTTGATAATAAAATGTAACACAAGGATTATTGTAGCAAAAAAGATATTTTTTACTTGATATTCTAAGGAGTATTGCTCCTCGCAGTTCCAGTAGTATCACAAGAATTTACTTGTTCAAACTCGTAAGCTCAAGATAACAGAAGCTTGAGTTATGTCGCGGAAATGTGCCCTAGATATCAAGTATCCACAGGGTTGCCCATAAAGTTGGAATATTCTTTCATCAACTTTTTTCATGTACTCTTTTCATGAAGTGATTGCTACAATGTGGTTTATTCTTGATAGATGAAGTTTATATCATCTCTGAACTTCATTGATTAATCTAAAGAGTCATAGAGATTAATCGATAAAGTTCTGAGAAGATATGAACTACATGTACTTACCTATCAAGAATAAACCATATTGTCACAATCAATTCATAAAAACAGATATGAAGAATTATTGCAACTTCATAGTCAACAGTGTAATTGGGTAGAGTCCACTGTAATATTCCCCATTTTGGTAAAGCTTTTTTTTTCTGAAGGATTTTTAAAAGAAAAAGTGAAAGTAGGGAAAGTTTTCTACTGCTGTTTGTTGTAACTATATTGGATATTCAATAAAATGAAAAAAGTGCATTTCTTAAACTTACAACTTGTTGGTTATTTCTTTCACTTCACGGAACATTTAACATTGTGTAAATGTTTCTATACAGGGGTAATGTAGGAACCGGGTATTATACATGTAGTATACCGGCATGGAACCCCAAAAATTCAGAGTAAATTAGTTGGTCCTCTTTTGTATTTGCATAAAAAATTAAGATATTCAACGATGGTTGCCAATGTGTTTGTAATGATTTACCAAATTTTATTAATGGGAATGGGGATTTTGAACACATGACAATGCTATGGAGATTATGTGTTTAGGGATATTTGGAAGGAGAGAGAAGGTGAGAATGAGGGAGAGAGAGAGGAAGGAAGAGAGGGATAGATAGAGAGAGAGAGAGAGAGAGAGGGGGCAGGGGCAGTGCTTCTTAGGGAGGCAATGCATTGAGAGGAAGCAGTCTAATGTTTACCGTAAATCTCTGTGTATAAGACGCACCCGTATTTTCGGGGCAAAAAAAAAAAAATTAAAAATCCCATGCCCAACCAATTGATCCAGACATTCAGAGGTATATCTTGAACACCACATATGACATGTATGGCAGTAAGCCAGATCCGTGTTAAAAAATGCATGCGGGGAAGGACCTTCATTTTACTGCGAGTTGCAGTTGAAGCGCCGATTTGTTCTTTTGAACTTGTCACAAATAATAGTAACAATGTCATTTTTAAAACTAAAGATGACAGTCAATTTTTCCAAACAGATATCCGGCCATACAGGTAGTTTTGTTGTAGTTCGATCCTACAGTTTGATGCTGTGCCATCACTACAACCCAGGAGACAAATAGTGACAGTACATTAATGTTGCAACTTTGTAACCTGGATTACAGATTATATAATCTAGTATAGTTTTACTGTGCCACTTTAAATAACTTCCTACAGTATCTTACTGTGACTGTATTGGTGCGAGTGGAGAGTCAACACACCTTGTATGACTGAGCTGGGAGACATTGCCAGGCACAGTGCAGGTGGAGGGGCATAAATTGACACTTAATTATTATTTCTTTTGTACCTTTGTATAAGACGCACCCCCGACTTTCAATTTTATTTTCGGCGGGAAAAAAGTGTCTTATACACAGAGATTTACGGTACTTAAATATTAAGAAAAAAATAAGTGGCGCTTAGCACTGATTTGGGATACGTTACATTTTCTTGTCTATTCTCTCACTTTTTCCTCTTTCCCTCTGTCTTTTTTTTCTCCTTTTTTCGTGGGGGGGGGGGGGGCAACTGCCCCATCACCCCTGGCTACACATCTCACTTTGTCCTACTTTATCTTCATTTGTCAACTACATGTATGGCAGTGTATTTTTACCTATATAGTGAAAATATAAAACAATGATTTTGATTACCGGGTACGTTATAAAAATACTATCGGTAAACATATAGCATAAAGAATACTTGTCCACAATACAGACATCGCAGCAATGCCACAGATATCATACAAGTTCACAAGGAGATTTCGCTACCAATGGTAAAACATTCAGGTGAGTGCTTTGTCTTGTTTAAGGTATATTTGCAAGTTTTTACATCAAGCAAAGGCAGACACCCGTATTTAGCACTTGTCTGATACTAGTAGGATCTAAGCTGACAAGTTGGTGTACATACATGCATAAACTGTATTTTTCCTGACTTGAGTAGCTGTTCATATTATATATATCTGAATTTATATTTGAAATAGTAGCATAATTCAGTGTTTCAGTATTAAAGATTAATTTGACATAAAGTTGTCTGCAGTAGACTACTATAACTTTGCCGTGAAATAAACAGTAAAAAATTCGGTGTCACAACTTGCAAGTGCCAAAAATGTCTTACAATTACAATATATTTCATCACTTGTTTACTCTTTAGGCATAATTTTACAAATTGCAAAGGATAACTTAATGTATGACATATATAAGATAGCAACTTCTGGTTTGTTTTTTCCATCTTCTCCTAATAGGTAGTGTTCATTATTTTTGTTAGGATTATGAATGATACTTTGGTGGAATTGGTCTTATTGTTTCATATTTTCTTTCAGGCTGTTCATCATATCGCTATAGTACATTCGCCATTGGAAAGACTTTGAGCTAAAAAGACGAGCCATCATGTACATCATCCCGTCAGATCCAGATTCTTCAAATATGTACCGGGTAAAGGCAGAATCCATTCTTAATAATTGTTTATAAAATATGACATTGATTTAATTTAATTGAAAACGTAAAAGTATTTGTACACTGCTTGACAACAGCGTACATTTGTGTTCAGGGGTATAATGCCTTCTGGGAGATCAGGGGAGGTTTAGGCTTGATGGCACATTGATTTGTGGTTAAAGGGGCCATTGAACATGACACAGAAAAACTGCAATACTCGTTATGTGGAAGGCAATTAGTATAATAAATTAGGTTTTTACTATTAGAGTAGGTACTTTCAGGCTACCGTAATTGCATTGCTAAATATTAGTCTCAGTCTGGCCCTTGATTTTTTTATCTTTCTATTGTGTCATATAAACTTTGCACTATGGAGTATTGAAGTGCTAATGTCATACTCGCTCATTGTCCAGGTTACTGGTTCTAAACAACAGAGCCTGCACATGAGGTTCACTACAAAATCATTCAAGCAATGGGCTGAAACTGTAAATTCAGTGTTTGGCGGTAGTGTGATCACTACACCATTGTTTAGCACAAAAATGTTTGGAAAGAGCAACCTTGACAACTTGGTCAGTATAACATCACACTTCGGGACTCTATGACATCTTGTTCACGCTCATTTAGACTATTAAAGAATGATGTTACCCAGTTTGAGAGGAGTGAATAAAGTCCCTCTATTGAGGGAAATGTGCTCATCATTTGGTCTGCCTTGTCATTCTTGAGTTTTGACCCAAGTCATGATGGTTCTGTGTATGTGGATTGGTTTTTCCTATATGGATTAGAGAATGAATATATCCACTCGCTCTTCTTCTTGTCAAAGTAAGCAACACGTCTTTCATCAAGCAATTTAAGATTATTTATTGCTGTATGAAGATTTATTGCCTACTTGTTTCTATTATACACTATGTGTGGTGATATGAATGCTGTACAAAGAAGTCATTTATGTCTGCTCATCCATACAAACCTTTATCACAATTGATGATTTTAGGTTCCCTTTTCCCCTTCAAGTCTATTCTTTTGTATTGCTGTCGTATAAACTTTGAAGTCCGAAATGCAGATGTCGATTTAGGTGATAATGGCGAAAAATAGCTCCTTTAAAAAAAAAAGCCTTGTTTTGGGAAGAGAAAAAAGATGTGGAATGAATTTAAACACTTTTTTAATAATTGTATTTACTACAGTATATAACTGATTTTTTTTAGGATGGTAAAGACGTGAACTTTCGAAAGTAATGATTTTCACATGTGGATAAGTGAATGTTGTTTCATCACACTCAATTTCATGATTTGTTTTGTTTTGTTTTTTTCATTTCTGTTTTCACAGAATTCCGCACCAGAAATCAGTCACTCTGAGAGGCTTAGCAGAAATGGAACAGAACAAGATAGACAGATAGAGGAACCAGAGGAAGAGCATGAACCGGATCTGCTGGATCAACAGGAGAATGCAACAAGAGAGATAGAGGAAGAAAGAAGGAGAGAGGTAGAGGAGGAGACGAGGAGAGAGGCAAATAAGGAAGAAGAGAAGAGGAAGAAAATAGAAGAGATTGATAGGAATACTCAATCACAGATAGATTACTTCGAGGAAATTGCAGAGAGTCTGAAAGCATTTGCTTGCATGATGGTAGATATGAAGGTTGTGAAGGTTGAAATCAGAAACATTAAATCAATGCTGCAAGAACTCACAGGGAAGAAGAATAGAGATAGGGAGAGAGTACGAGAGGACACTGCTTGTTACAAACAGCAGAAGAATAGAGATGGGGAGAGAGTAAGAGAAGACAATGCTCGGTACAAAGAGCAGAAGAATAGAGATGGGGAGAGAGTAAGAGAGAACAATGTTCGGGAAGTACAGCAGAAGAATAGAGATAGGGAGGGAGTAAGAAAAGACAATGCTCGGAAAGAACAGCAGAAGGAAAGAGATGGGGAGAGAGTAAGAGAGGACAATGTTCTGGAAGAACAGTGGAAGAATAGAGATAGAGAGAGAGTAAGAGAGGATAATGCACGGGAAGAACAGTGGAAGAATAGAGATAGAGAGAGAGTAAGAGAGGACAATGCTCGGGAAGAACAGCCGAAGGAAAGAGATGCAGGAAGAGTAATTCTTGAAAATGATTATAGAACACATGTCAACATGGGAGAGGATGAGAATTATACAGGTAATGAATACATGGAGGAAAGTGATGATGATGAAGCTGAAGGGTTTGTGGACATTCTTGGTGACGATAGTGCTAGTGACAGTGGAGATGATGGTTTTGGGATTAAAGAGAGAGGTGCAAGAAGCATAGATGAAGATTCTGTACGATTAGATAAGATGAGAGAGGAGGATAGCAGAAGTGACGCCAGAATCGGTGTGTCAGAACAATACAAGGAAGATTTGGGTCAAGAGACTATTTCAGGAAAGGCAACATCTTCAGAGAGGGTGACGACGGATGTAGAGAAAGCTTGTTCAAAAAAGAAGATGGCGTGGGAGAAATTGTCTATGGGAGTGATCTGTCACCTGTATGAAAGGGCTATTACGAAGGGTAATTTTGCAAGGAGTATACTGAGGAAGCTAGTTGATGATGACATTCTGGTTAAAAGCACCTGCTCAGGGAAAGGAGGTAGACCATATGAGCAAGCGATAGACCCTGACATACTACAGTATGCCCTGGAGACAACATACGATGTGTATGGTGTTGAAGAACATGCAAAGGAAAAATGCCGCCGGGAATGTGTCCAATCAATTGATTCGCATTGTAGACAACTGTTCAACTCGCAAACCAAGAAGCCGTCAAACAGGGAAGGAATGAGTGAAAGAAAGGCTCAGGGAACAGAGATGCCACCATGGCAGCGTTTATCTGACAAAGAAGTAATTGGCATTAGGTCATGTGCGAAAACAATGACTAATTTTGTTATAGCTTGCTTGCGAAAGATAGTTAGTGATGAGATACTGGTCAATAGTAACTGCTCTGGGTTACCACGTCCAGGCTCCGGAAGACCAAACGTCAAAAGAATAGACCCAGATATATTGAGTTACATCTGTGAGACTACGTTTAAAGCTTATGATATTAAAGAATGTGATAAGAAAAAGTGCATTAAAAAATGCACCACATGCATTGATGCACGCTGTAGATACCTGTTTTGGAAAAAATGTGGGAGTAAGTCAAGGAAAGGAACAACAGATGCAAGTATGAACGAGAGTGTTCCCAAAGACGGAAGGTTCGAGAGCAGACATGACGTTGAGAAAGAGCGGGTACAGAGTGCAACAGGGAATGACACTGATAAAGACAGTGAAATAGATAACGTAGATGAGGAAATACACTGGGAGAGTTTATCAGATGAATCCATACTTGACATTCATACTACGGCCAGTTCAAGAGCGGATTTTGCCAAAAGTATCGTGAGGAAGATTGTTGGTGATGAGATACTGGTCAATAGAAACTGCTCTGGGTTAGCAAGTTCAAACTCTGGAAGACCAAACGTCAAAAGAATAGACCCAGATATTTTGAGTTACACGTTTGAGACTACGTTTAATGTGTATGGTGTTGAAGAATGTGATAAGAAAAAGTGCATTAAAGAATGCATCACATGCATTGATGCACGCTGTAGATACCTGTTTTGGAAAAAATGTGGGAGTAAGTCAAGGAAAGGAACAACGGATGCAAGTATGATTGAGAGTGTTCCCAAAGACGGAAGGTTCGAGAGCAGACATGACGTTGAGGAAGAGCAGGTACAGAGTGCAACAGGGAATGACACTGATAAAGACAGTGAGATAGAAAACATAGAGGAGGAAATACACTGGGAGAGTTTATCTGATGAATACTTACTTGACATCCATACTACGGCCAGATCAAGAGCAGATTTTGCCAAAAGTATCGTGAGGAAGATTGTTGGTGATGAGATACTGGTCAATAGAAACTGCTCTGGGTTCGCAGGTTCAAACTCTGGAAGACCAAACGTCAAAAGAATAGACCCGGAGATTTTGAGTTACACGTTTGAGACTACGTTTAATGTGTATGGTGTTGAAGAATGTGATAAGAAAAAGTGCATTAAAGAATGTACCACATGCATTAATGCACACTGTAGATACCTGTTTTGGAAAAAATGTGCGGGTAAGTCGGGGAAAGGAACAACGGATGCAAGTATGATTGAGAGTGTTCCAAAAGATGGTAGGTTTAAGAGCAGACACGTTGAAAAAAAGCGGGTGCAGAGTGCAACAGGGAATGATGACACTAATAAAGACGGTGAGATAGAAAACATAGAGGAGGATGTACACTGGGAGAGTTTATCTGATGAAGACATCATTGACATTCATACTAGGGCCAGATCAAGAGGGGAGTTTGCCAAAAGTGTCCTGAGGAAGATGGTGGGCGATGACACGTTAATTAATCGCAGCAGTAGCTCTGATGAGAAGGTAAAATCAGATGGACCCCAGCCCATTGATCCAGGCATTCTCAGTTATGTCATTAGATCGACACATGATGTGTATGGTGTTCTGGAAGCTGAGAAAACAAAGTGCCACAGTGAATGCTTAGATGCTATTGATTCATACTGTAAATACCTACGTGATAACAGATAAAGACTATTGGAACATCAAAGAGAAAGAGAGAGACAGAGCGAGAGAGCAAGAGAGAAGTTTCAAGGGAGATGGAAGAGAGAGAAGTCACAAGGGTGATGAAACAGTAAAAAAGGCGAGAGAGAGAGAGAGAGAGATGAAGCAAGGAATACAAGACAGACGAACTGTGAGAGACGAGAGATGGATTGCAAATGAGAGAGAGAGATAGATAGACTGGGGGAAGGGATGGGTATGAATAAAAAGTCGGGCTGCAAGTCTAGGGAAATGTAGTGTGAGTAGGAAGTTTTAAAACATTTGTAATCATGGATTTGTCTGATGCATTTGATTTTTTGTTTGATTTTAGGTGTTGAAATGGGAAGGTTTCCTTATTATTCCAAAACTGTCAATAATACTAGTTCTGAAAATGTTGTATGTACATTGAAGAATATTTAAACATTTCATTTTCATATCTGCTACAGTGCTCAACGTCAAGATTAACAAGTATATGTATAGTTAGTCTCATTTATACTTGATTAATTTCACTTGTACATATATATTTGCATGTATGCTTTTAGCTTGTTAAACAGCTTGTTAAACAGATGTTTGCTTTATTCTGTCAACATATTGTTAATCATGTCTTTAAGTTACATTCGCTCTTGAATATGCAAGCATTGCAAAAAGTTATTGTGAAGAAATATCCATTTTGAGGTACTGAATCCAAATAGAGCTCGGGCTGTAAAGAACCATTTTTCATACTGTAATGTGTATTTTTCGTGATGGAGCTGTACATAATTAAGTACACTGTGTTGTGTATAAGCTGGATTAATTACTTCATTATTTGTGATATCATGATTGTAAAGAATTTGTTTAAAAAACTAGTTCTTATTTGCATATTTGGATTAGGAAAATTGGTTTGTGAAACGGAATCGTGCACATTCTGCATTTTTTGTTATCAGAGTACATTTTGGAATTGTTTATTTCTTGTTTATTTCATGTTTATTTCACGTTCTTTTTTTTGGTCAAACCTACTTAAATTCATGTCAGAAATAAGGTATGATTAATCCCTTTTTTGATGTGTAAGAGTTGACTGCTTATCATCCATTCAAACATTTATACATGTAGCCTGGACACATGACTTTTTTGGTATGTCAGTTTTTTCAAGCCCATCGGATTGCCAAAAGAAATTATAAGTGTTTGAAGATGTTCATGCGTGGGTTTATAGTCGTTTGTGAAGTAGGCAACTTGGCTATCACCAAATAACCCTGAGCCAATGTGTATTATGCTCCTGTGCGTTCGTCCAGTTGTTGCCCTCTAATACACCCACGCTTGAGCAACTTTAAGATTGATACAATTTTGTACAAAAAACCTGCATTTGCTGAAAAAAGGAAGAAGGGTCGTACAATGTGGCAGTTGATATTGTTCTGCACCTGTAGACACAATTAATGAAGGCATTTTTTAAGATATTTTTCATATTAAACTTTCATATGTCCTTGCATTACAATGACTGCGTGGGGTTGAAAGCGCAGAATGTTCAGGGTATTAACGAGATTTGTTACTCCATTGCCTAGATTTTCTCAGATTATTCAATATTTCATGTCTAACAGAACTATCAGTTGATAAAAGAAAGATGAGTTGAGTAGAGAAATGAAAGAAGGACGTGTGAGAAACTAGGAAGCACATTTATTTGTATGGTTATATGGAAAATACTTACAGAGAAGATTGAGTTCTGGAAAGAGGTGGAAAATAATTTGTGAGCGTTATCATTGTATTATGCAAGTGTGGAAGAAAATCATACAAAAAAGGTTCCCTGAAAAGTATGGTTCTTCAAATGCCTTAGTATTCTAAATATGGCATGTAACATTATACAAATCTGACCGAATTTTTATGCTACATCATGTTCGTGTAGTCCTTTATAAATCTTTCTGTGTACATTGTTTGTAACTTTAGTTTACCAAGACTGGGCCAAATTTCTTATAATCTTGATGAACCAGAACTTTGCAGTATACATCAATACTTACATGTATATGCTAGCTGATCAACCTTTTCTGATCGATTCCACAATGTTTCTTTCACACAATGCAATTGCATGACCAGAACTCAACTTTATCTTTAAGGGTTGGTCTGTGGCTTTCATGAACCTGCGTTTTTACTTCATATGTTTGGGCATAGAAAATGCAACATCTATAAATACTTGTATATCGTAATGTCTTTAAAACAATCACAAATATTCATGCTAAAATAAGAGGAGTCTCTCTGTGTTTCTCTAAAGCCAAGTCAATTGAAAACAAAATTGTGCGATGCGTATAATCTTGCGTGTATAGTTTTCTATTGTGATATCTTTTTCTTTTTATATTGCCAAATAAATTTGTAATTTTGAATCGTATGTTAAAGAGAATTGTAAAGTTGCAGTTTTTCAGAAAAATTATATGTGAAGATCTTTGAAAAGATGCAAAAGTCAGGTAGCGTGAGTGAGTGGGTGTGAGTGCACGTGGATGAGTGAGTGTGTATGTGGATGTGTGTTTGAGTGTGCATGTGGATGTGCCAGTGTGGGTGGATGTGTGTGAGTGTGTGTAGTGTGGGTGTGAATGTGCCTGAGTGAGTGAGTGGGTGTGAGTGCATGTGGATGTGCGTGCCTGCGTGGGTGAGTGAATGTGGCGTGTGAGTGAGTTAATGAATGTGGGTGTGTGTGAATGTGCGTGAGTGAGTGGGTGTGGATGGTTGTGTGTGAGTGGGTTAGTGAATGTGGGTGTGTGTGAATGTGTGTGAGTGAGTAGGTGTGAGGGTGGATGTGCGTGGGTGTGTGAGTGGGTTAATGAATGTGGGTGTGTGTGAGTGCTTGAGTGAGTGGGTGTGGGTGGATGTGTGGTGAATGTGTGTGTGTGTGAGTTTGTGGGTGTGTGTGAATGTGCGTGAGTGGGTGTGAGTGCATGTGGATGAGTGAGGTTGCACGTGGATGTGTGTGGGTGAGTGAAGAATGTGTGTGGGTGTGCATGTGAATGTGCTAGGGTGAGTGAGTGTGGATGTGCGTGTTGAGTGAATGTGGGTGTGTGAGTGTGCATATAGGTGAGTGGATGTAGGTGTATGTGTGTTTCTGAGGGTGACCTTCCTAGCCAAGATTTGGACACTTCCTGGAAGGATTGTATTGGATTGCATTATTTGAATTGATTGTTTGATAAAGATATTGAGAGGTCAAGCATTTACATGTATGTATTGTATGGGGATGATTTTTATGGCCCATGGTTACGTGTATAAATTGCATGTCTTTCGATGATGTATTGTGTCTAATTGTGACATTATTAGTGATGAAAATATTCTGATGGATAAGAACGATTGGTGTACGTGTGCTCAGTTTTGATGCACCAATGTTCATTGCTTGGTGACTGGTTGTGTGGTGCTATATTTATTTAACTGTTAACTTCATTACAATTGTTTATCCTCCGTTAATCCTCTGGTAAAATCTGTTTTTGTTCTTCACTCTAGATTGTCAAAGTAAAAATCAGCAAGGTCAAACAAGATGGACTTGAAGTCATCCAGTTGCCTGGCAACAAGCCAGCATTCATCCCTAAGACCCATCTCACCGACCATCCCGATATTTGCGATGCTCTTCTTGCTAGCTACAGTGAGGGAGATGTCATAGACCAGGCCCTGACTTGGTCCTACAGTGGCAAGTCCAGGACTTGTGTATCCTTGAAAATGCTTTAATGTTTCTTGCGTCTTTTATGTAATTTTGAAATCATAACCCAAAGTTTATTTGGTGATGAAGATATATCTTAAGTAAGGTTGGCATAGATTACAGAAGAAAACGAAATATTCTTGAATTACCGGTAAGAAAAGCATATAGCACTCTGATTTTATCTTGACTCACAGAAAATCATGAACCTGTGAGCAATGGTTTTATCCTTCTGCTATTGATTGCTGTCGTATCTGTAGAAAATGAGATGAATGGTGTAAAAACATCATCTGCTTTATAGGTCACATTGAATCTGTCATTAATATGTTAACACGTAGACTAAAAGAGAATCATTGTATTTCTTGAATTTCCTATGTCTCTCTAGTGACCCCTATCTGCATAAGAGACATTTCCTCAGATTTATAAAGGTTCTTTTTGTTAAGCCTATATCACTGAAAATTACCTCCTTGACCCGAAAATTCAGATTGTTACATGCAAGCCATTGCTCTTAAATGCTGCCAGGAACAAAACCGAGATTGTCCGTGATTTCTCAGAGCTGGAGACCGACATGTTCCTCATTGGCGTCCTACGTCACACCTTGTCTTACGGAGTCTTTGTGGAATTCCCAAATCATATTGTGGGCTTAGCACCAAAGGCGGTATGTACTTTGTTGTTATTTTTCCCAAACTTGTGATGATAGTACTTTTACTCATCAGAATGTAGCACACACTCCTAGGAGGCACAAAAGCACCAGATCAATAACAACTACACAGTCCCATTAGCCCTCCACCCTTAAAACTACAAGAGCACATACTGTACATGTACATGTAGCCCTACTGATTGGACATGCAGGACCATGTAGGAGCCCCACTACCCTTCCCAAAACTGCAGTATCATGGCCAGTCACTAGGACTGTTATTATTCTACTGATTCTAAAAGTTTTTAGAGTTTCTCAAATTTACCTAAATATTAAAAAATACAAGGTCATATCAAAATCAAAGCATAATGCTTCAAGTGAAGTAAAAAGTAAACATGACTTTAATTCCAAAATCTGTAAAAAGTTCAATATTGTTATCTTGAATTTGAACTCAACCAAACGCTTTCATTTGAGGTTGTATGAATCATGTACATTGGTCTCAAACCGGAATTTATATTCTACAGATGATGTCCGATGAGTTTGTCAGTGATACTTCCAAGCTCTATGAAGTGGGTCAAACATTGAGGGCAAAGGTCACAGAGGTCAATGTTGAGAAGAAACGCTTCCTGGTCAGCCTGAAAACGTCAGATTGTTTCCAGGACGAAGCAGAGGCGTATACCGGGTTGGCCGGACTGGAGGCGTATTTTAGAGACAAAGATAGAGCGGAGCTCCTTCTGAAAGAAAAGAAAGGTGAGTAATTCACAAAGTTTTACGGTATTTACTTTATAGAATTAAAGGAATATCCAGTTGTTGCAGAGTAATCTAAAAGTGCATTGTCCATTCTCTTGCCTGTGAGTATCATTGAATCTAAGAATCATTCCACAGCTCCAAGTTGCCGAAGGCTTGTCAGTAAAAGAATCTTTAGATAAATTCAGTAGCCTGACAACGTAGTGCTCAATCTGATAACAGGTTTTTAACCTAGAGGTTATGACACCCATGGGGTCGATATACATGTATAAATGTATAAATGTACCTACATTTATAGCACACACATATCCAGACCAGGGGATGGATGCCCAAGATGCCTACACAAAAATTAAGTCACCCTTTGGCCAAGCTACCCTTAAGTTCCAAAAGCATTCAATTACTGTCTACCAGGTACCCATAATGATTTAGAATGTACTTCACCTGGGTTGAGAGTGGCAAATACAGATAAATGACATTGGCACTGGGAATTCATGATGGAGTAATAAGGGCATTAAACAATACAGTCAAACCTGTCTATAAAGGCCATCCAATGAAAACAGAGTGGTCACTGTAGCAGATGGCCCTACTAGACAGGTTGTACAACACACATTTTTCTCAAAGGAGACAAAATACATGGCCACAATAGACAGGTGGCCTTTATAGTGAGGTGGCCACTAAGACAGGTTTTAATGTAGTAGCATTTCAATAGTCCTATTTAAAACTTAACGTAAACCCTGTCTGCACTAGTTTGGCCAGTAGGGATTAGACCTCCGTGCAAGGTCACTGACAGGTGATTATCTCATCAAATCAGCTGTCAATCAACGTAAGAAAAAGGGGATCATGGGGGGACCAACGGGTACCGCTTTAGGCATTGTTTGCTATATAGAGGGCGCAAGTAGCTACATGTAGTGCAGTCCTTCTT
>JARBES010000119.1:3553325-3565092 GCA_030265145.1 Strongylocentrotus pallidus
ATCGAAAACAACAATAACAATTTCAAATCCAGTAGGAAATATATGATTATAAAGATAGGTAGATAGCCTTATGTATATAGTTATCGCGTCACAGTTGAATTATACACATGTATGGAATCGGGGATGAATGAATTACGAGAACGTGAAAGGCGAGTACGGGGAGGGAACAGTCTTATTCCAGAACGGTTGAACCTGAAACAATCATTGAGAAGATGAGTATTGTCTGTCATAACTTTAACTTTTGAAAGTAGGCGTTCTTCATAAAGTGCTGGAACAGGGGGCAGATCTGATCCTAAAACCCCCTGTGCGACTCTTCGAGTTCGAAGAACTGTAGATCCTCCTCTTTCATATGATGCAACTCATATGATGCATGTTTCACACATGAGTGATTAAAAACAATTTGAAGGGAGGGTACCAAAAGGTCATTTGGCGGGCGGTATCTGAATTTCAAAGAGGAAAGCACATTTCTAGAAAGTTCATTTTCTGCCCTTTCATATGACAACTCATTCAGGAAAAATGAGCCAGGAATAAAACAAAAGTTATGTTTGTTGAAAGTGATGCTTGCATTTTCATAATTTGATTAAACGAATTCGTTTTCACTGGCTGCCTGCCGTAGCAACAAACAGAGTTGACAAAAGACTGAACCCCGTTTCGTTGACGATCAGCCATGCACAAAAGAAGACGAAAGACTTAAACCTGTCTAGGATGTGCCAAAATGGACACTTCACAAAATCTAGGGACTTAATAATTCAAAGATTTCTTCCACACTTACCCCCAAAATACATGCATTTGCTGCATTTATCCATCATTTCTTCAAAATTAAGAACTTCTTTGCATTATAACCACGTCTTGGCGATTATCTTAAGACCCCCACATTTACCGAGGAAAATCTCTTGCATTAATCTGTGTGTACTCTATTTTCCTCCAAGAAGTTCTAAAGGGACGGACTGTGTTGACTATGTAATTTCGACAATTAATTGTTTACTTGTAAAATATCCTGACGCGGGAACTTTTTTTTCTTGACCTCTTACCGAGGTGTTTTGTTTAACATATGTTATACTTCAATTATACATGTTAGCACAATAACAAAGACAAAATTAATTGAATAAATGGTTATTACCTTAAAATTTCTTGACAATTTCTTTGTGTTTCGTCAATAAATACTTAGCTTATTTGCTATATAATATCGTAGTTTTAATTTGAAATTAATGAACAGACTTTTACTATTGTACCTCTTTACCAAACGAAGTTGGATATACATTATGTATATTATGTATTGACCTAAAACTAACATGAAGTTTATCACAATTTTTTTTTCTTCAATAAAATAGCCTTTAACTAATGCTTTTTCATTTTCATCGAACCTTGTTACGTTTTAACAAAACATGAAAAGTTGTTTTTGTTTCTTTACATATATCACACTGGTCATTTTCAATTATACACCATCTGCACAGATTATGTTTTGATTGAAATATATTATGTAATACTTAAATTAACTTGCTTTATTCTATTATTTCCTATTTGTTGAAATTCAAAATTGAATACTTTCTGCCAATTAAAAGAAAAAGGTAAATTCAATTTTTTTTTCTCCCAGTAAGTCCGTGTACCAATTAGTTTCTGAAGTTTTTGTTTCAGGAGGGATAAATAGTAATGTTTCGTCTTGAAACTAGATATATCTCCAAAACTCATGCAGCTACTTCTATCAAACTATTTAATTGAACATTCTTTTGATTGCATAATTTATTTAACAAATAGCATGGAAAAAATTCTTCAATTTGGCGTATTCGAACTCAAATAATAATTGATTAATACAAACTTAACTATTTAACAGAATCGAATTTTTCAAACTACCATTTGTAATCACGTGCTTTACTTTACAAATTCCAGCTACGTACCACTTTGAAAAAAAATCCTGATGCGGGAATAGCCGCTCTTGGTGCTCTAAGTTTTCAAGAAATGTTAAGAGACGATAGTTTTAGACAAGTAGTCAATAAACGAACATGGTGATGTAATATACTTGATAAGATTTTATGAAAATAATTCAATTCTTCGTCCAATTGGTAGGAGCGATCACAATTGTATTATTTGGCATCCAAAACATACGACTGATAAAAAGAACAGGATTGTAGTACTGACAAACCTTGGGTAACTCCATTTATCAAACCACTTATTCGTGACCTACAAATAGCCTTTAAAAAAGGAAACGATACTCTTTGGAGACATTTAAGAAATAAAGTTGCTCAGGCTATTTCTGTTGCAAAAAAAAAAATCATAATACTCGTATTAAAAACCCAAATTTAAATAATCCTTCAGCCTGGTTTATACATATAAAGATACTTACAAATGGTAACCAGGACCATATTCCGATAATAAATTCTGGTATTGATGTTCAAAGTACTTGGTATCCTATACAAGCAGTAAATGCAATTAATGACTTTTTGTGTCTAATGCTTCTGATCTTTCTCAGGAAATCATTACCAGCCTTTTTACCTTCTCAGTGTGAGAGTCCAGAAATTAGTTGTGGGAAGTATATTGTGAATTACGTAAATTACAGTTACATAAAGCATAGAGACATTATTGAAGAACATGCATGTGAAATGAGTGTACCTGTTACTAGGATCCTTAATATATCTTTCAGACAAGGAGTTGTACCTTCACAGTGGAGATCCACTCAAGTAACTGCTATTCCAAAATCGCACCCACCTGGTATTACTAATCTGCGTCCTATAGCGTTGACTTCACATTTTTCTAAGTTGGCTGAATCTTTTATGGCTCAATGGTTATTGAAAGATATTTAATAACTCATCAATTCGGTGACAGACCAGTGTCATCTACTACACATTATCTTGTTGGCTTTACATCATCTTTATAAACATGCAGAAAACAACATAGTCGGGTCGATATATGGTTTGACCCCCAAAATTGCAACAAAACGTTATTCAACGGTTTCTAGAAGTATTCGACCTCAGGAATAACATACTGAAAGTATACCGAATCGGAGGTTCAAAAAGCTGTTATTCTCAAGATGGCGTCCAAGGTGGCCGCCGATACCTAAAAATGACCATAAATCACTTAGTATCATTCTATCCGAGAGACATAATTGGGGTGTCTATGCTTTGGTTTTCGGGGTCATAGAATCTATTAGGATAAGTTAGAACGTTAAGCAGTGGTTCAGGAAACCACATGACATCCAATATGGCGTCCGAAGGGCCACAAAACCACTAAGGGCTGGTAGTGTTTTCAATATAAAGCGCCCTCTCTACCAGGTATAGGATAATTATTGTCCATTTTTGTCAGGCCAACTGTTTTGTTGCTACAGGTAACCATGTAAGGCCTGTACTGCCAGCTTCATGGTCGAGTTGCCGGCTAATCCGCCCCCTTGCCGAGTCTCTATGTGGGAGGGTGCCTAGACACCCTGCAGGATGAAAAATAACACCTGTCAAAGCATGGCCCCAGTTGGTCATGCATCTAGGACAAGTCAGCCACTGGCTCCGTGTTGCAGGGGGCATATGAGCTGCGCCTCGGTGACCAACGGCTACGGGTGGAAGAGTTGCTGGGAAGATGCCACTTATGGAAGCGACAGGAAGGGCATCCGGCATAAAACAAATTTCCTTTTATGGTAAGACAGAACAATACGGGCACCGTCCAGCCAGGACACAGGAGGAGAATAATGTCTTCTGGGATCAGATGCATATTGTTGCAAACATCCCTGATAAGGAATCAATCATCCTAGGAGGTGACCTTAATGGTCATGTTGGCAAGTTAACAGATGGTTACTAGGGTGCGCATGGAGGGATGGGATTTGGCAGAAGGAACACAGAGGGGGAGACAATTCTAGAATTTGCTGAAGCCATGGAAATGATGATAGCAAACCAAACAATCACCTTATCACATATGACTCTGAGGGAAACAAAACCCAAATCTATAACATCCTGGTAAGAGCCACTGATTGGGAGGAATGTGTCTCTCAGCATCACCTAGTAGCTGCAGACCTCCACATAAAGGCTGGTAAGAAGAAACGAAGGAAGTTCAAGCCAAGGCTGCAGATCTGGAAGCTTCAGAAGAAAGAAGTACATGATGACTTTCGGTCTATGATTGAATCCAGTCATGCAAAGGTCCAAGATATGATGGCATATCAAATATACTACTTAAACATGTTATTTCCGAAATAGTCATCCCACTAACCCATATATTTAACCTCTCTCTTATATGTGGTGACGTACCCTTTTCAAAGAAAAGAGCCAAAGTAATACCTGAATTCAAAAGAGGTGTCTCACGTAAACAGGGAAATTATAGGCCAATTTCTTTACTTGCCTCTTTTTTCAAAATATTAGAAAAACTTGTCTATTCACGAACTATAAATTTCCCTACACAACACAGTTTATCTAGTGACGTTCAATTTGGATTTAGAAAAAACACTCTACAAGTCATGCTATGTACTCATTGATAACATTGTTTGTGCTATTGATGACTCTTGTCACACAATCGGTTTATTTCTAGACTTCCCAAAGGCGTTCGATACTATTGACCATACAATTCTTCTTATAAAATGTCTCACTAGGGTGTCAGAGGGAAGGCCCCTGAGTGGTTTAGTAGTTACCTGTCAGACAGAACTCAATACAGCTCTGTAAATAACTTCCAGTCATCAATTACACATATTACCTGTGGGGTACTTCACGGCTCTCTTCTTGGCTGGCAAAAAAAAAGGTTTGGCTTGAGGCAGCAGCAGAGGTATGCGGGTGGACACGAGAAAAAAGCAGACACAAAGAAACCTGGTGGTGGAATGAGGATGTCACAAAGGCTGTTGAGGAGAAGAATGTAAAGTTTAAAATCTGGAATCAATCAGGGGGAGACCACAAAGCATACAAGATAGTAAAGAGAAACTCATGGCAAATGGTTTGGGAAGCCCAGGAGGCTAAGAGAATTGAGTTTCTTGAGGTAAAAACAGAAGGGAATCAAAAGAAGCAAGATAGTAAAGCAGATAACACAAGCTCCTGTGGACGCATTGGGCCCAATATGTGTGAGAGATGAGGCTGAAAACATTGTCATTGAGGCTACTTCCGTGAAAGAAGCGTGGAAGAGTTACATGGAACGCCTCATGAATGTTGAAAACTCGTGGGATAGGATCACCGAGTATGACGCAACAGAGGGGCCAAGATGTCCCATCTCACAAGATGAGGTTGCTCACGCCGGTGTACTCTCCAGCAAGAGAAAGACAGCTGGTCCATCAAGAGTGGTCACGGAACTCATATAAGCATCGGTGAAGCATGGTGTTGAGTGGTTGATAGATAGGTCCTTTCGAGCCATCAAGCTTCCCAAGCATGCTATGAAGATCTATGAGAGAGTTCTGGAAAAGAGAGTAGGTCGCAGTTGATGTGGTGCAGTTTGGGAACTAAAGGGAACTATCGATGCTATATCCTCCGTAAGTAAGATGCAAGAAAAGTTTCTTGCAAAGAAGCAGCAGCTGTACTTTGCATTTGTCGACCTACAGATGGCCTTTGACCGATTACCAATGGAGGTTGTCAGATGGGCGTTGATGATGGCGGGTGTTGACGAGTGATTCGTACGAGCAGTCATGGCGCTATTTGCAGAATCAAAGACACACGTTGTGTGGTGACAGCAAAAGCTTTGATGTCAACGTAGGAGTTCACCAAGGCTCAGTGCTCAGTATCGTCTTCATCACTGTAATGGATGTTATCTCAAAGGACATTTGGGAAGGCTTTCCATGGGAACTGTTCTATGCAGATGATCTAGTGCTGATGGCATAAGAACTTATGGCTAGAATCTCTCCATGACAAGCAGCCCTAGAAGGAAAGGTTCTGAAAGTGGATGCTGGAAAGGCCAAGGTCATGGTGTCTTCTGCTGATGCAGGTGAGACAGAAAAAACAGGATAATATCCCTGCGGAGTTTGCTATACAGGTGTTGAAGCAAACTCAATCAGATGCACCAAATGCAGGAGCTGGGTCCATCGCAGATACAGTAGAATATGTGGTAGCCTGCAAACAGTAAGTAAGAGATGCTTACGTACAATCTCGCAGAAATGTACCAGTGACAATGTGACAGGTTTGGATCTCCATGTAACGACGTATGATAAGGTGGAGAATTTCTGCTACCTGGGAAACTTGTTGGCTGTCAGAGGAGGAGAGGCAGCAGCTTGGAGAAGCGCTTGAAAAAAAATTCATGAGCTCTCTCTCCTTTCCTCACCTCAAGGGCGACCCCTTTAAGAATGAAAGGGAATGTGTAAGCTGCTTGTGTGGGAAAATGCATGACGTACGGGAGCGAAACATGGGCAATGAAATCGTCCAGTGTACAGCGCATGGAGAAGGTTGAGATGACGTTGGTGAGGTGGATGCGCAGGGCATCACTTCACAAGAAAAGGAAGAGCGAAGTCCTCCTACAATCAATGGGAATAATGGGGTGCACAGGTTATGAGGATAAATAGACTTAGATGTTTTGGATATGTGGCAAGAAGGGAGGCAACACACTGGCTCCATAGGGCTATAAACTTTCCGTTCACCGAAAGAAGACTTCGCGGGAGACCCGGGAAAACTTGGAGGAAAAACTTAGAGGAAGATGCCAAAATATCTGGTATCAGTATATGGATCCTACAAACAAGAAAGCTTGGAAAGCAGCCATTAAATAAATGAAATGTCCTACCCCCCAAAGTGGGACAAGTAGACTTTAAACGCTGACGATGATGATTATAATGGCCCTTTTGAGGCCTCTTGAACTTTAGGGGTTTCCTATTGCTGGCCACCAATGAACATTTTAACTCATTTTAATGTATTCTCCGCCCCGAAACCATGGGATAGACACCAAAGTCATGTCTCTAGGAAACATAATAAGTCACTTATGGGTTATGGCTATTTTAAGGTAACAGTGGCCATCTTGGACGCCATCTTGGATTTTGGGGTTTCCTCGACCATCGAACAACACTCTTACTAAATTCTCTGACCCCCAAACCATGGGATAGACACCAAAAGTATGTCTATAGGATGGACAATAAGTGATTTATGGCCATGTTAAGGTATCGGCGGCCAATTTGGACGCCATCTTAAAAATTACAACTTTCGGAATCTTCGATTTCGGTATACTTTCAATTTGTTTTTCCTAAGGTCGATTACTACTAGAAACCGTTGAAAAAACTTTTGTTGCAATTTGTGTGGGGTCGGGGTATTTTTAACGTATATTGACCCGGCTAACAGGTCTATATCAACTATTGTTTGTAAAGATTGTTTTTAAAGCTTTTGATCGCTTAGATCACAATATTCTAATGGAAAAAATGTTAATATGCACATAAAACTGTGTTTAATAAATTTGTTCATAAGTGTTTTAGAATGCTGTAAACAAAGCACATTAAAAATGGAACTCTGTCTGATATTAATGTTAGTCATGCCGGTGTTCCCCAAAGGACATATCTTGGCCCAATTCCTTTTTTCAATATGGTTAATGATTTATGTGAAAATATTCCTATACATTACATAAAATATGTCGATGATTTATCTTATCTTTAGTACAATGTCGTAAATCAACAGACATTTTACAATTACAACCCACACTTAACTATGTGCAATACCGGTCACAATCAAACAATATTTCACTCAATCCTTCGAAGTGTTTTACTCTGCAGATTACTTTTATGAAAAATCCTGCTCCTCTCTTGAAGTTCTTTCCATTAATGACTCTACTGCAATGTACAAACTGTCAAAATTCTTGGATTCATTATACAATCTGATTTAAATTGAATTTACATGTTAATGATTTAGTCAAAAGGTGCAATAGAAAACTGTTCATGTTGGAAAAACTTAAGAAATTCAATTTACCTTTGAAGGAGTTACGTAGGTTATATACGACCAATTATTGTGCTCCTGCGTTCCATAGCAGTCTTACAGTAGAACAAAATAATAATCTTGAAAAAAATACAACGTAAAGTATGTAAGATTATTTTAGGGCCTAGTTACATTACCTTCTCTCCTCCCCCCTCGAGTCGGCTCTTTTAAATGTACCTATTTTAATCCTTTTACCATTCTTGCATTGACTTTAAAGGTAATGCAAAGTTTTGGGAAATTTTGAAAATTGGATGTATAGTAATTCTTTAATTTTTTAACGATTTGGATGCCACTGTGGATGTATTATAAGCACTAGAAAATTTAGCTCCTAAAACAATTTTGCTTTCGAGAAATTGAATAATCAAAAATTTACCGGTGCTCCCGGTAAATTTCAAATATTTCAAATAGCGCCTTTAATAGGCCATTCCATGGTAGCTGCGACCATGAAAACGCAGTTCTGATATATAATTTGCAAACGGGTAAACCAAATCGGTCGATTGTTGTCAAGAAACATTGTTTAAAATCTAGAGTAATATCAGTCTTAAGAGGGAGCTATAAAACATAAAGAGTTTATTAATTACAATTTCATCACTTTAGACTCGAATTCAACCGCGACAACTATCATCAAATATTGTAAAATCGCATATGCTTCCAATATGTTCATTTGAACCAAATTCATGACCCCATGACATGAGACCAAAACTTTGTATTACTTTTAATGACATAATAGGAATTTTTTTAACAATAACAGCTCATGTTTATGTTGTATTTCTGATAACTTTTGCAATGTGTTTATGGTTTTTAGTTACAGAATCTCAGACCTATTTTTTATATTGCAAGTTTTGTTAATATATATCTTTAAAAGTGTTATCCATTGTGCCTAACATGTAAACATGAGTATTCCAGCCATGGCTGTCTTTCATGTACAATTGTATTTGTATGAACCATGTTTGTGTTATAATCAAAACCATTTTTGAATACTGGCCAAAATCACAAGAGGGGGGAAATATCTATATAAAAGAACTTTTCGGTTCAAAATTTATATTTCACACACTAAAGACAGGCTAATAATCGGGAGCGCCAGGAGGCTCAAATCTGAATGACATGAGCGCTATACAAGAACCCACTATTATTAGGTGGTCTTTCAACGACAGATCACCTATTGATTTCGTTAGAATTTTCTTTCTTTCTTTCTTTCTTTCTTTATTTCTTTATTAGGTGGTATGTCAACGACAGATCACCTATTGATTTCGTGAGAATTTTCTTTTTTATTTATTATTTCTTTATTTTTATTTCTTCCGTACACTTTTTTGTGTACACGTTTACTCGAAATCGACTTTGTCAATTTCCTTCAAATTTCTGTCATTCATCATGCCCTATAATATCAAGTTCCCGAAACCTTTTTCAAGGTCATAGGGTCATCGTGACGTCATCCAGACGTCATCATTTGACCCTCAATTAACTCATGACGTCATCATAATGCCCTCCGAACTCAAAATTTCAATTTGCATATTATGACGTCAGCATATTTACGTAAAATTGATTGTATCTCTGTAAATGTTGATCGATTTTCTTCCAAATTTTGATCTATTTTAGCTGAGACAATTTTCTACAAATTCAGTTTTCACGAATTTTCATTTTGACAAAGGTATCATGGCGTATTTTTGTGATTAAAGGAGGCATGTCAATTTTTCACATTTTGCGTGTATTCTCTATGGGACATGACTTTTTCTCAAAACTGGATTCTACATTTCCGTCTTTCGCGAGCAATATCTGCGTCGTTTTAGCTTTGTTTACACTGAGCTTCGAGTATGTTGTAGCCGAGACAATAAGCTATCACTTGTGTGCACTTTATTTTTCGATCAGATGCCGAAATCATGCTCATATTTCACTTGCAAAGTGGGATTTAAGAGAAAAAAAATCCTTTTACGTGTAATCGCTATGGGAAATGTTTTGGTATATCGGTATTTTTTTCTTTACTTTTTTTGTTTTTTTGACCTTTTACTCTACCATCTCCTTTGCTTATTAAATCACGTAGAATCACAAATAATGTAATAAACAACCCTATTTACTTTATTATTACCCTATTATCACTTGATCCATTACTTTTTGCGTGTAATCCCTATGGGAGATGACTTTTTTCAAATCTGGATTCTACATTCCTGTCTATTGCGAGCAATATCGCCGTTATTTCTGCTTGGTTTTTGTTGATTTTTTAGTATGTTGTAGCTGAGACTATATGCTATCTCAATGTTTCCTCATTTTTTTCAATCAGATGTCAGGATTAGGCTCATGATAATGATCATCATCATCACCATCAATATCATCATGATCATCATTATCAAGTTGATGATAAACATCATCATGGTCTGATGATGATGATCATTAACATCATCATGATCATCATCATCATCATGATCATCATCATTATCATCATCATCATCATCATTATCATCATCAATAACATTATCATTAATATAATAATCTAACATTATCATTATCATCATCATCATCACCATTACTATCATGATCGTCATCATGTTCATCATCATCATCATCATCATCATTGTTTACATGTCTATATCACTTTTCCATTTCTCTATATAGTAAATATTCTCCAGTGAAACCTGTCGTGTGACATCGAACAAATATAGACAGACCACCTTATTCGTCAAAGTGACGAATTAAAATCTAGTTATTATTATTATTATTATTTATCTCAATGAAACTTATATCAACTTGAAGATATTTTAATCATTTATCATATTTTGACCAAAAAATCCATGGTGATTAGAGGTTTTACCTAAAATGTGTCTTTAAAACTCGATTTAAACACACCAAACACGTCCACAATACACTAATAATATCTGCATACAAGTAATATTAATACAATATTATCACTGAAAAGACATATAAGCCTCTTCTATCCACATGATATTGTCCATGTACATGGGCATCCCAGTTTAGCCATCGGGATTACGTCTACAATGTACAAGGGCAAATTCCTGGAAAGTTACAAGAAAGGTCACTTCTCCGATTTTGATATATGGAAAAATAACGGTTGTGGATGAAATTCAATATTTCGAAAAAATCTCAAAAAAACAATTTTTTTAAACTTAAAATTGCGATGTTATTTCAATTCAATGTAGATAATTTGATTTTCTTTCGTTTGACACCAAACTTATGGAGGATCAAGGTATCCTTGAGATATTATTTACTAAATACTATATTTCGTCAGAAGGGCAGCGCCCTCCGATTTAAGGGTGTTTGCTACAAATTAATATAAAAAAACTCTGAAATTTTGTGTATTTTGATTTTTTTTCTTTCTCTCGAATAAACAAGGTGTGCTTAGTTTGTGTGAGAGTGGCGGACAACCGCCCCCCCCCCCCTTCTGACTTTGGCTCTCTGCTTTATAGTAACATTGGTTTCAATCTTAAATAATAACTATTTAACCAAAACATTAAAACATTTCCCGTTGAGCAATCTCTCACGCTTGGAGCGTACTCTCCCTTCTAATCATACAAGATAATTTCGTACTTTGTCCCGTATATACACTGAAGTATACTGTAAGTTGGTACACATAGCCTCCTGAACTACTGTTGTGCATACATTTTTGTCCAAGTTTAGAAGTTGACTCAGCGTCAGGTAGGTATTTCCATATACATTTATTTATTTACTTATTATAATTATTATTGTTTTGTTTTGGGGGGGGCGGGCGAGGACTTGCGCCCTCCCTTTTAAGGTCAAAGGTCATTTCAGGTCAACAAACTTAGACTATGTTGTGGCATCAATTTCAAAACTTAAAGTTTAAGACCAGTATTGGAAACGCCCCAATTAAAAAAAATGAAATGGAAGCTCTTTTTACCAATCATGTGAAAGAATATGTTTTGACTAATACATGATGATAACAATTTTGCCGGGAAACCGCCTACTAATTG